>WSYH01009073.1:0-27027 GCA_036426205.1 Ascaphus truei | reverse complement strand
GAAGTACCTGCCGGGAGGCATGTTTCATATATAATCTATATACTATAACATATTGATATTACTATATATATTATATATATATATATATATTATATTATATATATAATATATATTATATATATATCTCTATATACTACATACATACACCACACCACACACACACACACACACACAGAGAGAGAGAGAGAGAGAGAGAGAGAGAGAGAGAGAGAGAGAGAGAGATAGAGAGAGAGATTGCTTGAACTTTTATTACACTATAAAAATCATCAATGGTTCAACTCACAAACACCAGCAAGTCACTCGCATTTCTGAGTATAATACTCTGTCCGTCCCCAGCTACGCTGTACACGCTTCACAATATCTTCCACTGGCTCCACACTTGAGGTCTGTGTTGCACGTCATCCGCTCCCATTGACTGCAGCTGTGACAAAGTAGCAAAGCAATAACGCAACATTCCGAACGGCCATCCCATTATCCAGATAGCCAAACATGGTGGACCTAACAGTATACACATTCCTTCTGTTCACTCTTTTCTTTTTACAAAATGCAGGGAGCACATCATCATCACAATCAAAACATTCAATTCACCAAAGCAAGGCGGGCAAAAAAAGGTTAGCGAGTTCCCCAGCCTACCCCCTTATATGCCTTTTCCCTCAAGCTTTCCCCCCCTGGCCAGCCTATACTATAACCACCATAGCTCCTCCTATCCTCCCCCACTCCTCATTAATCCCTGCCTAGACAGAGGCTAGCGTCAACTGGCCAAAGAAATGGGCTCCTTTCACCAGGTCTCAGGGGGCTTCTTTATTTTCAGTACTAACTTTTTTGTTGTAGTTTGCATCCTGATTCAGACAAATCTACGTAGCATTCTAATTGCATGGAAATACAATTATATTGATTGAACTTATCCTAGCCATACTTAATAAAACCAGTTAGTTAGTGTCACGGTAGACCCTTATCTACAAATTAATACCGGGATTCTTGACTGAGCACACAAGATGAGTAAAATAAATTGTCATTTATTTCCTTTTAAGACAAACACACAATACTTCACAATATACACTCAATAAAAGACTTACTGGGATGGGGAAACAAAATCAATTGTCCTTGGAACAAAACAAAGTCTCTGGGCACCCCTGCAAGTGGGTGCTCACAATGATCCATGTAGCAGTTCCTGGCTTTGGGGCGCAACTTGCCAGCCCTATATCTCAGCCAACAGGAAAAAGTTTGTTCAATCCTTACAGGGTTCGTTCGGGACCCCTTAGCTCTAACGAATTCCAGAAGAGGGGGATGATCCTTAGTTATGATATTATTAACCCCTCACACTCCGGAACCGCAGACGCTGGAACTTGGTCAAATCGTTGTTACATCAGGTGAATCTGACTGGACTGCAGGCATTTTTATAGGGTTAAGGGTCCTATACCTAACATACACACCCAATCCCTTCCATGGGAACACTTTTTCCCCCTATCCCAGACCTGCCCATGCTATGAACTACTGGCAAAAGTGGCTTCCTGGTTTGCACAGAGCATGTGTCAACTTGACACCTAAGCTGCTTAGCATATTGGGTCCAATCTCTACCTGGTGAAAGTAAGTCTGGGATTTGGCTACCAAGTGTGACTGCCCCATACTGTGTACCAGGATCTGGTACTCAGGGGTATCCTGGTCACCCTAAGACCTTGGCTCTCTGAGGCTTTTCAACTCCGGCACTTCTCTAGACATTGCGGCATTCACTTCGCAGGGGGCCCTTTGAAGTGCAGAGAGGAAAGACCCTCAGCTCATTTACTCTTAACATGTTAATACATTCATTGCTGGGCCGACAGGAAAAAGCTTCCTGCCGGTACCTTTTAAAACATAACTAAAATACAGTTTATCTATATCTATATCTGTATATATATATCTATATCTGTATATATATATATATATATATATATATATATATATATATATATATATGTGCTTTATGTATGTGTGGGGGACACCAAACAATATGTATGGGCTTAGTATATCCTTAGCTAGCTGCACTCCAAAAATTAGAGTGCTAGCTTGCTCCTTGTGTCTGAAATACAATTGGCCCAATTCGCATACATTGCTATTACTGCAGCTATGGATTGCGCTGCAAAATGGGGGGAAATGATGGAGGGGAAAATATGATATTGGGGTGACAATACACTTTTACTCCTTCCGTCCAAACAGGGATTAGGGTTAATAGCGGTGGTGTAGGGGAAAACACATCAGGGTGATGCACTTACATTTAACCCCTTCAGTCCCAATCCATTTAGGGTTAATCAGCCGGGTTTAATGCCTTTATTAATGGCCTAATTAACCGTTCCATCGACACAGTTAGAGGTGCCAATGAAAAGCACGTTTTAAGTACAATTTCCCATATGTCATATTAAAGAAGCAATCCTGGTCAAACAGAAGTTTTTTCTTTTTAAATCTTACCGGGAACTGGTGACTGGGGACCCCCAGTAAAGGAGCAAAGAGTCCGTGATAAAGCAGGGGTCAACCAGCAAAATGACTGTCAGGTCAGGGCTCACTCCAACTTGCAGAACACATAAAACTACAAATATCTCTGGAAACTGGTGTGGGGTGAGGGGAGTGATACAGATGAGAATGGGGGTAAACGGGTGTCAGGGTAACCCCCGGTTGAAGGATTAAAAAAAAATATAACATTTCCCAGGCAACATTGCTGCTTTAAAACATGAATAATTGAGATGCAGTGTGAAAGGCAGAGCTTTCAGTCTAGTAAAAAAAGCAAGAGGATAATGAATTTTTGTTGGAACCAACATGCAGGGCATGTCTGACTTTCCTTCCTGTCTGTTCAGCTGTCCTCCATACATAAAGATGAAAGATGAAATTGATGGTTTGCCAAACAGTACAGATTTCTCTTTATGTTCCTAAAATAAGTGATTCTTCACCTCACCCCTGAATGACGACACTTTTTCCTTTTGGGCAATGGGCCAGTGAAAGTGTTCATATGAATAACCTGTCACTTAAAGGCCCAGCTGGTTATTTTGTAGGGGGTTTATTCATCTTGGGCCAAGTCATGCATTTAACTAGCAAAATCATGGCGCACTAAAGAGTTTTGCATTGAATGTCACACATTGTGAAGTGTTCTGAAAATGATCTCTTTGCTGTAGCGGGTGGATAGGTAAAATGCACTTGTTCTAATTAGAAGCTCATGGTTTAAACTTAAGCACATGCTATTTATTTTGAGTGGCTGCTGTAGAATCAAACTCTCTTTAAGATTTAGTGCTTGATACTTTTTTGTTGTCGACCAACAAGCTGGAGGTAGAGTATTAGTAAATTGTACAACTAGAGACATAGTGAGAGGTGGAGCATTTATCATGCAGAATGATATACTGTAGATTGCATATGGTCGGACCGAACTTCTTGGTGTTCTTCTCGGCCTCACAACTTAGTCCAACGACTTATGTCAGAGTTGTATGACAAACATCCAGTGACCTAAATGGCATTTAGATTTGTAATAGTCATATAAGTTGCAGAAGAAATGAAAGTCCTTGGTGGTTGTGATTGGCTATTATCAATAGAGTTGATATTGTCCATATTTTTGATACCACATGGTCTCAATATAAAGCATCATAACATCAAACATGTCTTTTTTTTAATGTTTTCCTAATAGAATGTAAAGATTTGAGTGTTTATTTAGAAATGCTCTTCCCATATTAGAGTTTTTCAAATGGTACAATTTACAGTAGTAAAGAATAAAGTTGATTTAGGAGAGTAAAGGCGAGATAAAATCTAAGACAACGTTCTAATTAAAGGCAATATTACTGTAAAAATAATACAGGAATGGTAATATGGCAATGTACATGGATATGTACAAATTGCACTATCCTACCCACTAAAAACAGAAAAAAGGTAGCGCTATATCCCAAAAATAGGCTAGCAGCCTGTGATATAACCCTGACCCCTGGTCAGGTGATAGTAGTGGAACAAAATTATATCTGTGGCGCGCTGCACTATTATGTGATAAATAAATAATATAAATAATATTATACAACAAGTATTAGAGTGATGGTCCGTCCTTGAAGGTGCTCCCACAGGATGCAAGGGTACATGAAAAATAAAAATTCAAAACATAGCATAATACTGTAACATGCAACATACAACATATAACATATAACAAACACTGAACCAACGCTGAGGAAAACAGGTGACAATTAAAACATTTAATTATGACATATCATATAAAAAACACACAATAAGCATATAAAAAAACATATATAAAAGGTTCCACAATAAAACACTCCAACTCTGGTGGGGGTACCTGCTTACCAGAGGCAAGAAGGTATCAAGCAGTGGATAATTAAACAGTATCCCCTCTTATGGATTACAGCTGCCGTGGGTAACGTCTGGGCTGGGACACATAATTCTCCTGTCCAAGACGGGGAAGGTGGTCTCCGGTCCGCGGTGTCTGCCTCCTATCACAGATAACACATCCACATGAGGTGGTATTAGGGGAAGGTCACCGCAGTCCTGTCCCGCTCTGTCTCGCCAAACAGACAGCCAGCAATCTCCAGGCGGTGCCCACGTGTGCGGCAGCACACCGATCAGCTTCTCTGCAGCAATCAGCGTCTCTGTAGGGATCCGCTTGCAAGCCTCCAAGGGGGGTGTATACAGCACACCAGAGTGGGGTGTAGTATGAAAACACCCTACGCGTTTCGAAAGTAGTGACTTTCTTCTTCAGGGGTAGAAAATTGTGATAATATAGTCCCTGTGAGTCCCGAATTATATAGTTCCGATTTAAAAGGACAGTGCATAATTTATGGTTTGGTCATGCGCAGTAGGCACTGGGGACTTAAAACACTCAGCGTACACAAACAAAGAGACAAGACATGTGAAAAGCCATAATAATATTACAAAAAATAAATAATTAATAAAATATGATAGCAATATATAAATAAATCATCAATCACAGTTTATCAATAACAATACAGGCATACCCCGGTTTAAGTACACTCACTTTAAGTACACTCGCGAGTAAGTACATCTCGCTCAATAGGCAAACGTCAGCTCACGCATGCGCCAGTCAGCACGTCCTGAACAGCAATACCGGCTCCCTACCTGTACCGAAGCTGTGCGCAAGCGGGGAGACTATAGAGCCTGTTACAAATGGGTTATTTACATCAGTTATGCACGTATATGACGATTGCAGTACAGTACATGCATCGATAAGTGAGAAAAAGGTAGTGCTTCACTTTAAGTACATTTTCGCTTTACATACATGCTCCGGTCCCATTGCGTACGTTAATGCGGGGTATGCCTGTATAGTTGTAATAGACTTAATATGATAGAATTCGCAGATATTCATAACAAATCATAGATAATGATTCTCCAGAGAAATAAGCAAAGCAGTATGAGAATATAGCAATTAATATATCTGAAAGAAACCATAAAGGGAGTGAACTTAATATTCCCATATTATAATATAATAACTCTTAAGGTATAATGTGATGCTTAGACTAGTGTGTGCAGAATATATATTATGTGTGATAATATAGTGAATAATATATAATTGTTTATAAAATTAAACATATAAATGCTAATAGTGATTTTAATATGTAAATTATCAAAGTGTAAATATAATGTGGTATAAAAATTAACCATGTGAAGAGATAATATAATTTTATGATTGACAGTGTAAATATAAAATATAAATATAATAGTGTATATAGATACTCAATAAAATATTTCCCGTAACTGTAACCTAATTCAGAGGTAATGCTAACTATTACTGCCAACCCTGAGATTAGGATGGATCACTTAGTAAGAAGGAAAGGCTTCAGGTCAAATTCAATGTTGAGTCCCGCTGGTGCTAGAGTGTGTAACTCATAGATCCAAAAGGATTCTCTCTTTCCTAGTTGACTTTTAACATCCCCTCCTCGCCAGTTAGGCAAAACCGCCTCTATAGCCACACACTTTAGGCCTTTAGGATCTTTACCATGCACCTGGAGAAAATGGTTCGAAACGCTATGTAATGCAAAGCCTCTTTTAATGTTATAAATATGTTCGTACAAACGACGTTTTATTGGTCTGGTGGTCATCCCCACATATTGCAGACCGCAAGGACATTCAAGGAGATAAATAATGTTAATACTGTTACATGTGATGTGCTGTTTTATGTTATAAGTTTTTAGTGTCTTAGTAGAGGTGAAAAATAATTTCTTAGTGCTGAATTTGCAGGCTGTGCAAGTGTTACATGTATAATACCCTTTTACATTATTTGTATTTCTATTCTGTTGACAAATGCGTTTTAATGGACAACTAGGTGCCAACCTTTGGCCTATATTTGGTGCTTTAGTGAAAATTATTTGTGGTTTAGGGGGTAATATCTGTGATAAATCTTGATCTTTTAATAAAATTGGCCTATATTTCTGAATAGTTTTTTTTTATACCTGGGGCCATTTGGTTATACTGTGTTATGAACGGTGTTTGTGATTGAACGGTAAGTGACTTTGGTTTATATTGTAAAAGAGTTGATCGTTCTATTTGTTCGACCTCTGATATTACTTCATCTAGATGTTTTTTAGAATATTTTCTATTGATAAATTTATTCTTGAGGTCTTGTGCCTGAATTTGAAATGAGTCCTGTGTTGAGCTATTTCTTTTTAGTCTAGTGAATTGTCCCTTAGGGATGTTGTTAATCCACGCAGGGTTGTGATGGCTACTGGCGTGTAGGTAGTTGTTGGCTTGAACCTTCTTAAAATGTGTTTTAGTATGTATAGTGTTATTGGAAATGTATATAACTAAATCTAAAAACTCTAAAGAAATATTACTTGATGCAAACGAGAATGTCAAATTTAAAGGATTGTTATTGATATATTCCTGAAAGAGCTCTAGCTCCAATAATGTGCCAGACCAAATGAAAAAAATGTCGTCGATGTAGCGCCGCCATAGCACCAAGTTCACTCCAAAGGGGCAGCTTGACCAGATGTATTTATTCTCCCAGCTGCCCATAAATAAATTAGCATAGCTGGGAGCAAACTTGGTACCCATGCCGGTGCCACATGTCTGTAAATAATATAAATTATTAAAATTAAAATAATTGTGTGAAAGTATAAACTGTATGCCAGAAATGAGAAATGATTTAAGTGAAGCTGTAATTGAAGAATCTTGATCTAAAAATTGGCCAATAGCTTCACAACCCTGAACGTGGTCAATGACGGTGTATAGTGACGTGACATCTGCCGTGACTAAATAATAATGTGCCTGCCAATGAATGTCCTTGAGGGTCTGCAGCATGTGGGTAGTGTGGGTAGTGTCCCTAAGATATGAGGGGAGTGTGATGACATACAACCCTATGTCATCACACTCCCCTCATATCTTAGGGACACTAGCCACATGCTGCAGACCCTCAAGGACATTCATTGGCAGGCACATTATTATTAGTCCGGAAGATGTCACGTCATATACACCGTCATTGACCACGTTCAGGGTTGTGAGGCTATTGGCCATTTTGTAAAAGGGTATTATACAGTTAACACTTGCACAGCACTGCAAATTCAGCACTAAAGAAAGTATTTTCCACCTCTACTACGACACTAAAAAATTTATAAAATAAAACAGCACATCAATGAACAGTATTGAACATTATTTATCTCCTTGAATGTCCTTGCGGTCTGCAATATGTGGGGATGACCACCAGACCAAAAAAAACGTCGTTTGTACGAACTATTTAAACATTAAAGAGGCTTTGCCTTTGCATGTGTCGAACCATTTTCTCCAGGTGCATAGGTAAAGATCCTAAAGGCCTAGATGTGTGGTATAGAGGCGGTTTTGCTAACTGGCGAGGAGGGGGATGTTAAAAGTCAACTAGGAAAGAGAGAATCCTTTGGATCTATGAGTACACACTCTAGCACCAGCGGACTCAACATTGAATTTGACCTGAAGCCTTTCTTCTCACTAAGTGATCCATCCTAATCTCGGGTTGGCAAGTAATAGTTAGCATTACCTTTGAATTAGGTTATAGTTACGGGAAATATTTTATGAGTATCTATATACACTATTATATTTATATTTTATATTTACACTGTCAATCATAAAATTATATTATCTCTTCACATGGTTAATTTTATACACATTATATTTACACTTTGATAATACATATTAAAATCACTAATAGCATTTATATGTAATTTTATAAACAATTATATATTATTCACATATTATCCCACATAATAATTATTCTGCACACACTAGTCTAAGCATCACAGTATACCCTTAAGAGTTATTATATTATAATATGGAATATTAAGTTCAATCCCTTTATGGTTTCTTTCAGATATATTAATATTGCTATATCTATCATATGCTTTCTTATTTCTCTGGAGAATCATTATCTATGATTTGTTATGAATATTGAGAATTCTATCATATTAAGTCTATTACAACTATACAGGCATACCCCGCATTAACGTACGCAATGGGACCGGAGCATGTATGTTAAAGCGAAAATGTACTTAAAGTGAAGTCACTACCTTTTTCTCACTTTACGATGATGTACTGTACTGCAATCGGTCATATACGTGCATAACTGATGTAAAAACCCATTTGTACGCGGCTCTATAGTCTCCCGCTTGCGCACAGCTTCGTACAGGTGGAGCGGTATGGTTCAGGACGTGCTGACTGGCGCATGCGTGAGCTGACGTTTGCCTATTGAGCGAGATGTACTTAACTCGCGAGTGTACTTAAAGTGAGTGTGTGTAAACCGGGGTATGCCTGTATTGTTATTGCTAAACTGTGATTGATGATTTATTATATATTGCTATCATTATTTATTATTATTTATTTTGTAATATTATTCATGGCTTCCAAATATGGTCTCTTTGTTTTGTTACGCGAGTGTATTTTAAGTCCCAGGCCTACTGCGATGACCAAACCATAATTAGCACTGTCCTTTTAAATGGACTATATATTCGGACTCACGGGACTATTATCACAATTTTCTACCGCTGAAGAAGAGTAAGTTCAAGTGGGCACACACATGCAGACCAATTCGCACCGGGGTTTTTATAAATACACCCCACTTATGGGACACAGTGGACCATAGGCTTGCAAGCGGATACTACCACGAAGGAGTCCGCTAATTGAGAGTTGCTAGGCCAGAAGGGTTAGACACACTGGGCAGGTGTAAAGGGTGAACGAGTGTCGGTGGCTGTCCGCAACACAGCGGGGACCGCCTGGAGATTGCGGAGGCTGTCTGTTTGCGAGACAGAGCGGGACAGGACTCGGGTGACTTCCCCTAATCACCTCATGTGGATGTGTTATCTGTGATAGGAGGCAGACACCGCGGACCGGAGACCACCTTCCCCGTCTTGGACAGGAGATTATGTGTCCCAGCCCAGACGTTACCCACGGCAGCTGTAATCCTAAAGGGGATACTCTTTAATTATCCACTGCTGATACTTCTTGCCTCTGCTAAGCAGGTACCCCCCAGATTGAGTTGGAGTGTTTTACTGTGTGAAACAATTGTATAGGATAGGGTAAGGAAGAGAATTTAGGTTATGTCATGATGGATTAGGTGGTTAGTGTTTGTTATATGATAGGTCAAAAAGTTTTAATTGTAACGCTGTATTGTCCTTCAGCGTTGGTTTCGTGTTTGTTATATCGTTATATGAGTGTTGCAGACAAGTATTATGCTATGTTTTGAATGTTATTTTTCATGTACCCTTCATCCTGTGGGAGCACCTCAAGGACGGACCATCACTCTAATACTGGTTGTATAATTATTTATATTATTTATTTATCACATAATAGTGCAGAGCGCCACAGATATAATTTGTTCCACTACTATCCTACCCACTGCAAAGGTATTGTACTGCTCTCCCCATGAATCCCTGGTATCAGCTACTTAAGTCTAAAAGACCTCATAATAGCCTTTAAGAGAAGAGTGTGGCCTAAGTAATGTACAGCAAAGCCCCGCTTTCGGCGCCCCCGTTTTTCGGCGTATGGCGTGTACCGAGAGGGGCAGCATGTACCTGAGATGTGACAGATGAATGGGCCCATCAGAGGTCGCGAATCTTGCTACGCAAGTCGGAAGCCGTGTTAGTCAGCCAATTTTTGCCTTGCCTTCCAGCAATGCCCATTGCATAATGGTGGGTTGGTGGGGTGTTTTGCCGAGGTTTGCGCGATTGCGTTAGAGGTGATATTGGCGGTCTGTGTGCATGCGAACACAATGGGAAAATACGCGGTTCCAATTTATCCCGACGATTTCGGCTTGTGAACGGGTGCCCATAGAGCAGACACGCCGCATGCCCGGGGCCCTCCTGTATAGCAGAGATCGGCTTGAAGATTCTGCTGGGTAATCTGGCCTAGTTAGTGGGGTACAATTACATGAGTGAACAGATCAAGAGAGTAAGGGGATAGGATTTCTCATGACCTCACTTTAATATCAGGGCACATTACATTTTGATGTTCCTATAACCGATAAGTAAAAGGTGGAAACGGTTCTGGTCACTGCTTCATCTGGCAAAGAAACTCTCCAACCTCATAGGCGTTGAGTAAAGACGAATTAAGGAAGACATTATGTACAGTACACAAAAAATTAGAACATGTCCACATTGTCTAAGCACACGTCTGATCGCGTGTTCGTTTCTTAGTACAGTAGTGTGCGTAGACATTTGTGGATGTTTCTTTGTGGTGTAAGTAAAGTTCGTTTGCCCGGTGTTTATACTGGATACGGGAGAGGTCCTGGTGGATGAGTTTTTTTCCAGGTAGGTGTAGACATGTGTGAACGCCGTTTTCCACCTTTTGAGCTTACCATTACTTCACCGGTTTGGGTGTCTGCTGAGCAGGAGCACGCCACCATAAAGCTTCAGCAACCAACAAGCAGCGTTCCTTTTTACAGCAGCAGTCCGGGCATAGTTTGTCCGTAGTCGTTACACGAGGTTCAATTTGGGTTATGTATCGAGTTGTTGCATCCGGTTTCTGAATTTCACCCTTCACGATCCACAGGATGTGCAGGTGAGTTGCTAGCGTAGTAGGCGGTGGCGACCCCGTTGTATTTTATCTGTGTTGGGCTATTGTCTGATAGAGGCTCGGTTGTTATCTTTACCATGCCGGTCGCTAGTAAATATGCCCCCAGGTTCTAGATAAGGGTTCACATCAATTTTGAATATTGAAGGATTTGTATTGAATGTGTGGTGAATTGGTATCGTTGTTTGATGCGGGTGTGTTTCTATACTGAATGATGCTCTCACTTGTGTTCCACTGACCTGCAAAGGTGTATGCATTGCAGTCTTGTGGTGGTTTTGTATCCCTGTATTTTTCCCGTTTTTCTTCTACATGATGGAATGACATATTTTCCCTGAGTGAGATCAACCTAGTAATCACGCATAGGGAATTTAGGAAATCGGAGATTGCTAATAAAGGACAATCAGGCTGCGAATTTTGCAATCAAGGCCACCATGGTAGATAAGGGTGCAACGATCTCCGTGATTTCTAGTTATATGTCGCTGTTTTTCCAAATAATGTTACATGCAATATATTACAGTCTTTGACATTTGCTCCCTTATCCAGTCTACCCGTTATAAGTAGCTTCAAGTTGACAAGGAAAGTGTGATTTTATAAATGCATACCAGAAGGGAATACACGCATCGCATTTCTATGTAGGTTATACTTTATGTTGCTGTTGGAATAGTGATGTATATTAGATTGATAGTTAGGCAATATGTAGTATTAGATTATAGGATAGATAGAGAGTTTAGGATGAGATTATATGGGGTATTTTATTGGTGATTGAACCATGAGATTGATTTAGCTTTATAGTTATTACTATAGAGGTATGTATGTTGATATTATTGACTATTAATATTAGTTATTAGAGTGTATTTTTTATAGTTATATAGATATTATAGTATAAGTTATCGCCAGATATGGGGTACCAGGATGATCCTGATAGGTCCAAAGAGTAGAGATTATCGCCAGTACACTGCAACTTGGTTTGATGTCAAAAAAAAGTGTGTATTAAGGGACACAGGGCCGCCACACGGTGCGGTCCTTCTCCTAGACGGGATCCTATTCCCAGTCATGGGCAGGTGCCACCCGCGTACTGATCAACAGAGCACGCCATATATACCCTTACACTTACATACTAAAAAAGCATCGCGTGCACATACAATTCAAACTGTAAAATCGGAATGATATAGCAATCCCAGGAAAAGGTACACATTGCTTTACAGCATTCACAGTGTACTGACAATGGGATTTCTCGCACCAATGGATAATGAGGCTTTGATCTTGACACAAGTGTAATGGTTAGTCACAGGTTAAGTAGTGACATCACAGTACCGCCTCCGTATTTATGGTATACCATTGTACTACATGAAGTTTCTTATAACATTTGACGGTCGTTGGGCTTGTTGTGTAATATGATAATCTTCTTAGGGAAGATCTTTTTGTTTGTTACATACGGGGTTTTTGGTGGGGTACTTGGAGTGTCGTGTGTTGTGTGTTTTTGTTTTTTCCTTTTTTTTTTTTTCTTTTTCTGTTTTTTCTTTAGGTTTGTGTTTTATGTGCGTTTTGTAGGACATTTGCTTAAAATTGCACTAGGAACCATGGGGTTGAATTGGAATATATATAAGGTAGTGATGCATCGAATTAGCAGACTGCTAGTCCCGTCTTGTATCTTGTAGATGCATGCTAAAATTGACTACTTATACTTTCCCTATAAATCGTCAGCAGAATATCCGTTATAGATGTGGTAGTTTTTGGTTTTGTACCTGAATGATACGGAATTGTTAACCGGTGACTGTACCAATATAAAATCAAGGTGGCTGAGCGGCCATTTTTGTTAGACAGTTAGATTGTGCAGAAAGGATGGCAGTCGATGCTCATTTTGAATGACTAGATTCGCTTGGCCGACTGTTTGTGTTATGGGATGTTGCGGGAGTTAATGATCATCAGTATGACCGTGTTCCTGTGAGTTCTTTTTGGGCTTATCAGGGAGCTCGTGGATGTGGACATATGTCAACATATCTATATATAGGTGACACGAAGTCATTCTGCTCCGCCATACATTACACAAATACGGTGTAGTGCTGAATCTCCATGACGCGGACTATATTATATTATATTTATATGATTAAACATAGATACACATCTTACACATATATATTATTATAATGTTGCCTGAGGGGCGAATACGCATGTTTGTATATAGAATCCTGGAACGTTTGGCCTTGTAGAATTTGATATAAGTTAGTACTTGTTTCAATGTAATAAAGTGTTTTGTTTTGTTCTTCATTCTTCACTGGCTGTGCTGTTAATTGACCTAATAGGATACAAGCTCGATTAATTTTGGGGAGGGGTTTGTAGAGGGTTCATGGGTGTGACTGGTGTTTTAGCTTGTATATAATAACCAACACAATCTTTTCCTGTATTAGTTGGCAAGAACTGCATTAGATTATGTGGAATATAGGCAGTTTATAATGTGATGGGTTGTTAAGTGGATAAATATACAGGATTAGTAGACTACAGTGTGTGAACTAGATGGTGAACGTCGGGGGGACTCTTGCGATCTACTGCCACACTCTTTTCACTCAAGAACAATCAAACGGTAAACATTCCAGGATCAACTATGATCCGAATTGCTTGCTAACCGTGGCCTTTAGTTCTACCGCCCGACCCCTTTACAACTTCGTGCACGCAGGGCCATCTCCCAAAACTGATCTGCTACCGAAAAACTGACAACCTGAATGGCACCTGTAGACCAGTGCAATTTGCATGCAAAAACACTTGACAAGGTCACAGGCTCACCCCATGCTTGTTTAGCTGACAAACACACACACTACTGTCACAACAGCTTCCTGAGTGCTAGCATCTGCCTACCTTCTTGGCATCATAATCCTGCTATGTCTTTTAATTATTTTCTATTCTTCTCGGGCGTTCATTGGAGATTTACTCCCTTATCCACTTACAAACTCCTCCATCCTGAGCCCACACCTAACATCACCCATACGACCGCTGTGACTACTCAAAAAGCCTTGCCTATTGACTGAATGTTGGGGGAGAAACTCTGTAAAACAGCCACACAACTACACTGCTCACTCTAATGGAAAACACCACAAATGACAACTTGCGAGAAAACAACTACCCAAATTTCTACTGCATATATTACATGATCGTTTAGCAGTGGTTCGATATTGAAACTATAACCTCAGGTCGTCTCCCATTTTCAGGTCTTGTCACCATCCCCTGAGAATTCCACTTTAAATTCCAAAAAGGGCTACCTGTCGCCATATAAACATCTTGGGCCACGCTGGCCCAAACTGGTATAGATGAACTAAGTGGCCAATGCGGTGCCGTTGTATGCATAATACCCAAAGGCCATCGTTCTTATGACATAGATAACATGGCTTATCCACTGAAAATCCCCTGGATGCAAAATATCGCCATTCATGGGATACTCCATTTTTAGGACTATGATTAGGCAAAGATTGAGGTAGAGGGGTTGTTATTTTATATTGAGACCACCTATTAACAATTTTACATGTAAATTGCCTCACACATAGTCCACTCTTTTTGAAACTCTAGTGCATATTCTGTCTTGTTCAAGTCACATCTTGGCGGCGTCTCTCCTGCCTCCCCTCTAAAGCCACTCTTGCTCTGCTGATCTACCCCAAGCCTTACGATCTGACTGATATCACACCCAATGTCCTTGGCGTCCATTCGCTACTCGACTGAGAAGAGTGAGCTGCTAGTCGGTCTGTGGGGATTTTCAACTTCAATGTGGGCTGTGACCCTAAATAAACGCACAAAATCACAGTATTACATATCCAAGTCACTTAACTTAGTCGCCAACTCCAGTGTCCCAACCCGACAGGATATATACCTAGAGGATCGCAAGTATCCTTTCGCTAGACTGGTATGTCGTCTCCTCTTAAAGCCCCAGCGAGAATCCAATACTCCTTGGCATCCTTCCTGATTTTTACGCAGTGACCCATTGCCAATAGTGTATACTGTGTTGTAAGGAAAGTTAACAACCGCCCCATTCAAGTCGCCCTAAAAGTTTCTCATCACCTTAGAACATTAAAAACTTTAACCCACAACAAGTTCTTGGGATGACCATTACCAACTGCCCATGGTCACAGATTATTCGATTTTAATTAATCCGTACCTCGGAGTTTCGTCCGTCGATCGAATTTCAATGCCGTTCTGTGTAAAACTCTGCCTGATACCCAGGCTCCACTATCGAAAATAATGGGTTACGGGGTGGCCCCGTTCCAGGGTTATACCTGACCTTTATGAGCAATCTACCTAGTTTCAGGGATGCCGCATTGTGGAAAAGCTACAAAGTAACGGCACTTAACAGAAGGGAGTCTCACTCAATCGACTACAGATTGCATGCTGGTAGACATGGGTGCACAGTGCAAAGCAGTCGGCAGCAAAAGGCACTAAACTTTTATACTTGACCAATGTTCCACCAACATACATAAAACACAGTTAACTTGTCTGGAAGGTTTATGTCAACGACAGATATATCTACAGTGCCTCTTTCCGCCTAATCCATGTTCAACGATTTATCGCAAGTAATATACACTATAGGGGGGATATTACTCTGATCACAAAGCCTCCCCAGCGGATGCCATTGAACGGAATGCTATTACAATATTTAATTTGGTGGTTTGGTGTGCCGACACTCAACTTGATTAGCCGAAATGTCAGCACAAAACTCCAAAACATGAATCTCATCGCGGGAGTATTTCCGCTGTACAGTGACCACCATCCTCCAACACTGCCACAATTTTCGCAATTTGTAAGCCCGAGTATTCGGAAAGAGGTAGTAGGTTATCATCAAGCGCTCTCAGAACTAAGAACTATAAGTGCCGCCATATGGTGGACTCCGGTGGGTGTCTTTACTACAATCTAGGTGTTCCTATTCGATTTGACTTGGTGCTCCAAGCGGTATGTGCCTCAACTATCCAATTTGCGCGGTTGCCTCTTTAAGTCAACTCCTACGAACTGTCTGCGATTGGCCATACCCTAAGTATCTGTGAAAATGCCAGTGGTTTGTTTGCTTGTCACCAATAGTCAATGATGGGGGACAAAAAAGAACTTGTCCTCAAATTCTATCAGGCGACTCAATCTAACGCTCTTCCTAAATTTCTAGTCCCAAAAGGTGATGGAAGAAATGTGTTCCACGATCCAAATTAGTGCAATTTCTACACATCCAAGACATAATTACCTGGGCTAGGCGGAGATTGCCAGTCTTGGGTTTGTTGTCACCAAATCACTCGGCAGTCCGTATAATTCCCTTGCTTAAGAGGTTTGCAATGAATATCCTAGATGTGGGAGATGGATTTGGCAATGGGGCTGTTTTGACACATGGTGCCTATGTTACCTGGTTACCAAACTCCGAGAGGTCTCTGTGAATAGGGAAATCACTTGTTAAACTGGTTGTTCCTACGTTCTCTTAAACCGATCAGCGAAGATCCCTAACATGTGGCCATCGTCAGGGGCTTATAATTAACTTCAAACCCCCTTGGAGTATTCACCGTGTGATGTCGCTGCACGGAGCTGACTGCTGTCTGGGGCCTCACTGACTGTATCTCAATTGGTTGCATCTAATGATTGTTCCCAAATGCGTTTGTAAGAAGGCCTTCGAATAACATTGTCATGGTATGCAGGGAGGGACACAATCCTTATTATGCCACAACGCAGAGCCATAGGACCTCTCTGACCTTCAACACATACTTCAGTATTGACTTTTTGTTGAGACTGACGAAAAAACTGGATTTCCCAAACAAAACTGTTTTTTAGACAACGGTACAATGATCTATGTGAACAGATGGTATTTGTGTGACCAAGACTATAATTTTGCAAGGTTTTCCGAGTGATTCTGAGCTCCTGATTGTAGAGACCCAACGATAACATCCACCTTTGTGCCTAACACCTGTCACTAGTTGTTAAATACATGTTGGGTGGATGGTTTGACTACCCACAATCTGATTCAATTCAGGAGCAACTTGATTACAGGACAACACAGATCCTATGACCAAAACTAGGGCGGACTTCCTTACAGGGAAGCAAATCCTGCCGCCTTACGTTCTGCTTCTGGGCCGAAATTGCGTATTGCACAGTCAGATGCTATGCCGCATTATTGACTTATGGGAGACATTAGTATATGGCTCAGTGGATCCTCAAACCCACCTTGGAGCAAAGCGTGACACCACTCTAGCAGGTGCAAATTTGTGCGGTTTTGGTTCGACAACGGCGTGGTTAACTACTAATACACATCGACACTGCCACGAAATGCTCATAAGGAACTAGATTTGGTTCATCATGAGTTAAGGCGTCAAAGTTACCTTTCGACTGGTCTCACCTCATCGACTTTCTGGCAATAGCTACGACCAGTTCTAGCCTAACAGGAAAGGTAAGCTTCTCTTACCCCTATCCACCATACAGCACTATACACCTTGGAGATCAGATCTTCCAAAGACTATTATTGGTCCCAAAGACTCATACACAGACGATGTTTTTCTCTGGATCATTCGCTCTTTCTCTTGGCGTGCACCCCAAACTGGAACAACGTTTTCCTACCAGATTTGACTCTCCATGGGCGACCACTTATGCTTAAATTCTTGTCAATATCTACGGGCCGGGGTGCTCATTCACTGTTAATTGCTGGTCTGGTGAATCTGTTTTATACGCTATAATATATTATTTTTTAACTGGTGGATGGAATATTTGTTCTGTTGAGGTTATATTTTTTGTTTATATAAAATGTATACCCTGTTCAGTTAGGGGTAAATGTTACTTGTAAACCATTGTATTATTTTGGTTTAGTTTGTGCGCCATGGACATACTGTGAAAACGAGTGAGTGGGTTAACTCTCAAGGTATTTATTCCTGGTTAAAATATTTTAAAAATAAATATAATAAATATATTGTATTTTATAGATATTAGTTATATTATAATATATTCTATATAATCTAGGAGGTCGATTTGAGCAGTGGTCCACATATTGCAGGTAAATTTTTTCATTTGATTTTGTGTGAATGTTGTAGTTTCTTGACTCAGATTGTTCGAACAGTTGGTTGAAACTAGGGCGTGGTAAATCAAGGAACGAAACAACCACCTGCCCCCCAGTCGACCGTGACGTTAGCGATAAATTGACACCCCGTAGGAGGTGACCGTTAACAGATGCCCCGAAAAAAATGATTGATAAGATGTACGTTTGGTTGGTTTGAAAATCATCCTGGCCGTACTCGTTAAGTGGTTGAGATAGGGTGATGTAGCGAAAACGGTTGTGGCGGGCTATGGGATTATCTATATTATGTTGTATGATTCGTAATGTGTATTATGATTGACTTGAAATGTGCATAAGAGGGACCGGTTGTGTTGTTGAACCATTGTGCCGGGGGTCTCCTGCTGCTTTAGATCGGCAGCGTGCGGTTCCCAGATGACGCACATGATCAGACATCATCTCGATTGAATGAGTGCCTCGCTGAGCTCGTGGTCTCCCAGTCTCCCAATCGGCTGTCTGCATCTTGTATCCACATCAGCCCAGCAGCGGGGGTAGACACGAGGGATTTTTGGAAAACTCGGCTTCAGCACACACAGATTTATATCAAGCATTGGGTGTACCACAGTGCTCTTTAGTTTGGACCCATTTGCTGGGGGTTACGAGTGGTGCGCGACGGGGTTGAGGGGAGGATAGTGGGAGGTACAAGCACGGAGACGACCTGTGCTTTGTGATCAATGTATTTACTATCCAGCCAACCACCCCATGCGCCCGGTCCGTATCAGATCCGCCATATGGGCGGTTCAAGATGATGCGCTTGTTGTTTGTTTTTTTTTGTGTTGTCTCCAGCGACGATGTTCCTGGCTATGTGTCTGGGTCACAGTTGGTCTTGATAGTTTGGCTTAGCGTTGGCTGTGTGGGATCCTGTGTAGCCTGGAGGCTCACTATGGAGGTTCCACCTTAGGGAGAAGAGGTTGGTTCTTCTTTTTACGTAATGCATCAGCCGTCTGTAGAGTTGGTCTATTTCCTTAAATGTCCACTGTTCTATAAGGTAGTACTTAGAGGTATTTCATGAGCAGGGGAGTTGAGGAGTAGTCTGGTGGTATGTTGTGTCTAAGGATCCTTAAATGTTGCTGCTTTTGTGGTTAATGATTTGCAGCATATTAGAGGCAGGAGTCTCTCAGGATGGCGGGGTTCTTGCCAAGAGAGAGAAGGAATTTTCGCTTCGCAAGGGTGATGGCTTAGGAGAAGGTTGTCGTTGTTGTTGTTGGAGAGAGTGAGAGTGAGTGTGTGTACGGCGGCGGTTGGGAAGGTCGAAAATTGAAGTGGAAGTTTCAGTTAGGGGGGATGAGAAAAAGTATCTGTGGTGGAGGAGAGAAAAGGTCAGGGGCGGGGGATGAGAATTAAGGAGAAAGTGTCAGTGTGGTGGGGGGGAGAGAAATATCGTAGTGAGGGGAATGTAGAAAAATATCATTGTGCGGAGAGTAATTAATTTATTGTCAGTGGGGGATGAGATACGTAAGTGGCTGATCGTGGGGGTGGTGTATTGAATTATTAGTGTGTAGATGTCATGGTGGTTCGTTGGGGTGGGTGGGGGGTTTTGAGATGGTTCACGTGGTGGGGGAGGAGTCAGGGACCGTGGGGATTGAGAGTCAGTGGGGGGGATGGTAATGTCAAAGATCGATCCGGATTTTGTGTGAGTATCATTGTTATGGATCGACGCAATGGTATGGCACGAAGTACATTTGTTTATTGAATTCTCGAAACAGAGTGTGCATATATCAGAATAATATATGCCAATCATGTTTTTCTACTTGATATAATGATTTGTAGCCTTAAATACACATGTCAAGTTCTGATCACTTACCAAGTGCTTCTGGTACATAACGACACCGTTGCTCTTCTTGTAGAGGTTCTCTTGAAGAATCCGCGAGCATTCACTACTAGACAGTCGTTGAGTTTGAATTGATTATTTGGAATTGAAAGGGGCTTGGTGAAACTGCGTATATTATTCGAATCGGTTTCGAAGAGTGTATATAGGTTGGGGGGTGTACCTCTACGTATCCCTGCCTGACGACAGGTCCAAAGAGCAAGCAGACTGGGTTTGGTTTGCCTCATTCAGTTGCTCTCTAAATTAAATATTGTAATTATGGCATAATTAATTACAACTCATATGCTTGCGCGTACCACCTTCACCGCTAAAGGCTTTTTATGACATACACAGAGGTGTTGGATGTTGTAGCGGTTTGCGAGTTGTGCTTTCCTTTCTACAGTATCGTTGTGTTGTCGATAGTAGCCCGTGACAATGTGCGCTGGCATATCTATCAGTTCATATATACAGTGCACTGTGTTTAGATAAGTAAAGTGACACCGTCTCATGGTTGAATTTCCATTAGTTTTGAGCATTCAGAGACATTTAGATTACAGATCATTTCGGTTTCATTAGCTAGTGAGGTTCGTGATATAATAGGGTAGTTAATACAGTACCTTCCAGTTCATCGATACATCATACATCATGTATCATATTCCATGTTTGTGTTCATCGCGGATTGTTTATTGTTTTAATCGCATGATAAGATAAAGCCTAAAATTTGGGGGCGAAAAAGTTCAGCGATTTTTTTGTGGCTGTGTAGTGAAGGAAATCTTAAAGGTGATCACATTATATTTTGATTCTGATATGTTATGAGTTGTCGAACTCACACTGTTAGTCAGCACTTTAATGCATACTTTGTGTAATTAGTCATCGTTGTGTGTATATGAGGTTTATCAGTCTCTGCACATCGTGTGGAGGGTATATTTGAGACCCCCATAGATGTCGTTGGCTTTACAACTGTTTTATGCCTGTTCAGTGTCATTTGAGGGTTGGTGGGGAATTTGTGTGGTGATGCACGAGTTCTATGCGATCTCTTAAGATCTCAGCCACAGCATTCAACGGTGTTGAAGTGTTCCTTGGAGAGATGGGTGTAACTGTGGGCCAATTTGGATAGTAACCGACTCTTTGGATTGCTTTGTTGTTTGTCAGCCTATGACTTGTTTAGGACGCTATGGATTTGCTTGGGGTGTCTGGGCACCTGTGGCGTATTGCAGACTACTAATTTTTTCAGGCGTCTATTATGTTTAGCTTTTCGGAGACAGATGTCTTTTGTGGCCCACATTGGATCTCTAGTAATACTTTTTTGGTTATTACATGTAGTGAGTTCATGGTTGACTTCAATGATGCAACAGCGGTACCGCTGAGGTGCCTGTGTGGTTTGGCAGCAAAAAAAAGCCCTGATACATCATACCTTCTCCACTATCCTGTGTGCTTGGCCAGTTGGTATTGTGAGGGTGTTGGTGCACTGAATATGTGCGTGTGTTGGGGTTTATATGTCAAATAACTGTGGGGCTTCGTGTGTTGGGCGCTGTGGACAGTCTTTTCGGTTTGTTTTATTTGGTACCAAAATAACAGTTCATCCACTGTGGTCTTGTGAATCTGTCACATAAGGACATTGTACCAGAAGTCTTGGGTTGGTGTTGTTCAGGATATGCAACTCTGCAAATACCTAAGATGTGCGTAGTGCCATGTTTCTTGTTTTAGAGACGAAGAGGTTTAGGCTGGTCTACTCATCCTGGCGCAAAAACTGGTTCTTCAAGACAAATTCCATAAATTCTGTGGTCAGTCTGTTTTCTATTTGTAGCTGTCACATGTGAACGGTTAAGACATTTAACTATGCTTTGATTTTACTGTTGCCTGTGTGTAGAATGTGGATGTATACGTGTCGTTTGGGTTTGTTATATGTGTTCAATTTCTGCTTGTAGACATTGCTTATGCTCGTTCTGACCGTTCGGTGGTGCTGTGAATGTTGCTTGGTGATTGTTTCCTCCGGTAGGGGCACGAGGAATTGGCTCGCAACTGTCTTAGGAATGTTTTTTCACCACTGTTGATATAATCTTTTCTTTCAGGCTGTAGTACTATGATTGGACGACTAATTGTTTTGTGAATGCGCCCGTTGTAAACCTATTCCCGATGATTGAGGGTGCCTACGGGGCTGGGGCAGAAACACAACAGGGCTGTTGACGGTATAGATCAGTTGATTCATGTTCTTTTTCGCCCCCTCGTTTTGGGCACAGAATGGGGTTTTATTTTTACACACACAGATCTGAATGCTTTCCAAGAACAGCAAACTGCTAAACTTCGGCTTTTCTGTATAGAGTTGGGGCACATCGTGGGCTGTATGCGTTTAATACTTAATTGTCTGGAGGGCATTTTGATTTTGGCACAAACACCGTCTAGCCCTACTGTTTTAACTAGTTTTTTTTTACAGATGGGTCCGTAAGTGGGATAAGCTTGTAGTTATTAGGGTGTGGTGTTGTGCATTGGAATGTGCGGTAGTCCGAGGGGGGTTGTCAGGGGATACTAGTCCATCTACGTGTTAGTTTTAAGGATTAATGAAAACGTTTTTCAAAGTGGCATGTAGGTCTCCACAGTGGTAGCTATGCAGGATACGATGCTGTGGTGTTTTGTACATCTGTCCCGTTTGACGCAGTAATTAAAATCTGCCTCCTCGTTTGGGTATGTAAAAAAAACTGACTAACACCAGATTCATTTCTTAGGCTAGCAGGTGCTGTGCGGCTCGCGTAGATACGATGAGCGGGCGCAACTTTATAGAGTCTTTTTTAAGCTGAGTGTCATGTCTAGAACAAAGGATAATCAGATAAAAGCTTACTTTGGCTTGCATATTTTTAACCTAGTAAGTAGTGCTGATCCTTATGGCTTAGCAGCCATCACATCTTTATCCATGTGCTCTAATTCTGAGACAGTCGCATGCTAGCTGGATGACTGAGTCTTGTTGGTTTTTTGGGCTTGGTAATCAATTGATCCTTATATAAACTTCAATGGCTCGTCATGGTGTCGAGGGTTTTTTTACTTCTTTCTGATTACCTAACTTCCAGGCCTGACGGTGAACCACTTTTCTAGAGTGGTGCTGTTTATGTTTATTTTAGACACTTTCAGACATTATTGTTTTCCATGCATAATTGGACTTTAAGGGTTGGCTTTGACTTTTCATCGCCTGTTTCACTATACCTCCACTGTTTGTGTAGTGGCGTAGTGTCGCTTCAAACGGCTGAAGCTTGCCGGTATTCCCTTCCATCTCTTAGTTCTTTCTTGATCACAAAAAGTTCCAGGGAATTTCCATGGTGCTCTTTCTCAGGTTCTATTGATTGCTTAATTATGCATAAGAATTGATGGGGATTGTGAGGGCGAACATAGTTACCACGCTGGGAGAACCTGGATTATGTCATCATGGGGTGTCAGCTCACTTCTTATAGTGGCGCTTTTCTGCTTTTTTGTTTTTTGGCTGTAGTTCGTACTGTATTTTGTCTTATGGGCAATGTTGAACCCAGTGGTGGAGTTGTACTCCGTGCGTGGTACATCAATGGTATCTTAATTGCTCTTCACAATTTGTTGGACTGCATTTTTACAGTAGATGGTGCACGCTCTTCTCAATTTAAGCTGGATAAAATACCGTTCCACTTCATCCTTGGGAAACAGCTTCGGCTTAGAACTAGGATGTGGGTGTTTAAACACCAGTTCAAATTGCTGTAGCACAGTCTACTGCTCCCGAGTGCCTACCTCTGTCAAGCGGTTAAGCACATCACGGTTTTCAGTTGGAGTGTAGTGAAGGGGCAGTCCTTTAAAGACCGGGGTCTGCCGAAGAGAGTGGGTGTCCCTCTGACAGGCTACTGTTGTTTAGCTTGTTCAAAGCTGCTTGGCAGATCCAAGGGATCATTTATTAACTTGGTCCTAGGTTGGCAAAGAGTGACACTCTTTTGTTTTAAGATCTGGTAGTGGGGTGCAGTTGTACTATTATTTCTGTGTAATTAAATGTGGGATTAACAACATACCGCCGGTTTGAATACCATGAGTAACCCCACAAAAGGTGAGGCGGGACTTACGTGTCTTTTGTATGCTTGGGGTGGGTGTGGAATTCCTTATGGCGGACGACCTTTTGCGTAGCTAGTGACTTGACTATCTCCCTCCCCCCACCAACGGCTTATTTATCGCCCGAAGTTGTTTAGTGTTACTTTTTGTGGTTGTTGGAGTCGTACCTCAGGGAAATGTTTTTTAGGTATTTGCATGTGAGCCAGCTGTAGCTGTTGTCTTTAAGGACTGTTACGGTATCTTAGCCGCTTAAAACCTTTTTATATAGAAGTGCTCATGTCTTGCTTAGATTTGACATATGTCATCCAAAGTAGGCCTGCGTGGGGCGAGTGTATGCCTCTTATGGGTGCGGTGTAGTACTTGTCCAGTTAACCTGTGTGTGATAACGTGTGGGATGTGAGGCTCTCATTGTCTATGGTAACCCAAATGTTGGCAGTAGTTGCTACGTATATGGATTGGTTTTGAATTAACCAGAGGTTAAGGAGTATGAGTTCGTGTGGTGGCGATGTTGTAATGGCCTGACTGGAGACTTTTGAATGGTGTGTTGTATTCTTTCCGGCTACTGAGTGGTATCTGACAAGATCTTTCGGCGGATTATATAGAGGGGTGGATAGTATTGATGACTGCTGGCTCTTACACAGGCGTTAGTCACGTATTGCATTGTTCTAGCTTCATGCCAACAAGGCATTAGGGTATTGTCGATCATATATTTTTCTGCGGATTTACAGCATTTTTGACCGTTTCGACAGATGATTCCCACGCAATATAACGTCACTTCCCAGATGCTTGGTTGTTTTTTTAGGAGGGACCATTACATGATGAGTCGGTGCTAATTAACATTCGCTGTGGGATTGGCGCACTCGATGTCTTACGCCTCAATTTACTTATACATTGTGTCCTTATACTCTCCCTCTCTACTCAGTGTCTTTTTTCGTGTCGCAACTTCTAAGGCCAAATCTGATATAATGGAAGACGGGTGGTATTTTATGCAGTGAATCTCTGCTATAGGTTTTTACGTCCAATTGGATGGTACTGACTATCACACAATAATTGACTTCCTGTGATAGTGGAAGACTATATTATGTAAGTTCTGATCCCTTGGGCAGCTCAGAGAAAACAGTTGGGGAGATATGGTACATTATATAGTGTCTAGTTTAAGAGTCTTGTACTCTTGGTTACTGGTTGTATAAACATGTGTTAACCTTCCCTTCTCATCAATCCACCTATGATTGGACGTGTTATCCGTGGTATATGGTCATTTGTTACGTGGTATACTGTCAACCACTTTTGGATAGTCGAAGTGATTCAGCACATGTAGCACAAATCTCGTTATCGTCCTTTTGACTCTGGCGCACATGAGGGATGTGGAGAGATATCCTTCTAGGTAATACAGCATTGCACGTCTTTCTAATCAGTGTTTTGGTGAGCCCACAGTTTTTTTGGTTTTTTTTTCTATGGGAGGTTTGTGATGTTAGTAATGTTTGTGCTGTAGATCCAGTGTGCGTGGTCACTACTGTTTCTTACGGTGACACACCTCTGGTTGTATGGAATGACTCTGCTATTGATAGTTTCACACTGCCCATCGGTGGAGATCTGAATCCTTGAACTTGGCTGCGGAGAATTCTTGGGAGATTAAGGGTTTACACTTCATGCACGATGTGTGTATGTTATGTCACGCTCATGGGTAGTTTATTTATCTGGTAAGCTGTTAGTATGGTCTCTGGTGAGGGTAGTAGAGGCTATCAGTATTATGGGTTATCACCTTCAAGGGGGTTGGGAAAGTCGAGAGGATTAACATAAGTGATAAGAACAGGGTTTGTTTATGACACATTACTTGTATTGGGTTAAGGAGTTTTTTGTGTTTATCCACTGGGATCAACTCTTTGTGGTGGAGATTAGTGTGTTTTTGTATTTTAGGGGGTGAGGTAATGGTTGCGTATTAATGATTTACTGAATTCTAAATTTGAAGTGATAATGTGTAATGTTGAGTTGTTTTTAATTGTCATGTGATTACGGGTTAGGGTGTGGTAGAGGGGTGAGAAGTTTGGGGACGGTAGGAGTGTAGGGTGTTATTTGGTCTGGCTAGTTGGGGACTGGTTGGACATTGAGGTGGCTTAAGTCAACGGTATGGGTAGGTTTTGTGAGTCTGTGGGTTGTTTCTGCGTCCGTGTGTGGTGTGTTGTTTGTGGCGTGGTGGACGGGCTTGGTGTTTGACTGGCAGGAGTTGTAGGTGTTGGTATGGGTGGTTGTATGAATTTTCTTGTGTAATTTGTTTTAATTAGTATCTTCTTAGTACATTTCTGTTGTGGTTTGTGACGTAGTTAGAGTGTAGGGTAGTGGTCATATTTCGTGTTTTTTTCTTCGAGGGTGGTCGCCTCGTGTTAGGTAGTGGAGTTTCGTTATTATGTTCTTGTGGGAGGTGATGTGGACTGTTGGATTTGGGTTTTTTCTATGTTAGAGGAATGGTTAAAGATGTGGTGTAGTTTTATTTTAGGGGATGAAATTTTTAGAATGGAGGTTATGGTTGAGAATTGTTCAGGATTTATTGTAAGTTTTGGGAGGTGTGATCGATGACGTGAATGGAATGTGGTGGTGGGTTCTTGTCGTAGAATTTTTCTAGATGTCTAGTTGTTATTGAATGATGCTTTTGAATGGAATTGTAGGTATGTTTAGGTGTGTTGTTATAGTGGCTGGAGTTCGGTTTTAGATGGTCGCTTTTTGGTTAGCTTTGTATGGGGGGTGAGGCTTAGTGAATTGGTTTTATTTTATTGAGATGCTTATTTAGATTTAGTATGGGTGCTGCCGTGTTTTGAATTATCGTAGTGTTTTGATGAAGGGTGAATATTTCATAGGATTGATAAGAGTGTAAATGGTGTAAGTGACGAGGAGAAGCTGGTGTGAAAGAGTGTGGTGTTTTTTTAGTGGGAAATGTGAAGTGATTCTTCCGGCGTGTGGGGACCCTGCCTTGCTTCTTTTTTTTTTTCTTCTCTTGGGTTCGACTACTCGTACCCCGCTTGGTGCTTACGTTCTTCTGTTTCTACTTGCGAGTTCGTTATCTCGTTCCCTTTTTGAGCGGGTGGCGGGTGCTGGCCTTGTGACTTTGTGAGTGGTTCTTTTT
>WSYH01009072.1:1926-27035 GCA_036426205.1 Ascaphus truei | reverse complement strand
CCCTCGCACCTCCAATCCCTCGCACCTCCAATCCCTCGCACCTCCAATCCCATGCACGTCCTGATGTTTACTGATTCCCACAGACCTTTATTTATACTGTTAACGCTGCACTTTCTTGGCATTTGAATAATTCCATTGATTTGTCATACTGTAGCAATGTAAGCTATGTGCATGCTCATTTTGAAAAGAAGCATCTGACATGCGATAAAATGTTGATTTCCGTACGACAGCCTCGTCATGTGCTCAATTTAAAGAAAGAAAAGCATTTATGCCGATCTGGCACCATCCATGTCATGATATTTCCATCCAGTTCTCGCTTTCTACAATCTACTAAGTACTGTATGGTGCATTCTGAGTCACAATAGCCCGGCTATTCTATTGGAAATCAATACTTCGAAACCATAACTGGAACAGATTCTTGTGATAACATGGAGCTTACGTTGGCTATATTGAACATGTTCTATGAAATGATAAATACATGGTAAAAGAAACCTTGTATAATAATATAATGTCTGATACAGGTTCCCCAAGCTTATCACATCCTCGCAGACAGCATATTTTCTATGAACTTAATTAGAATGTGGACATGCAGATAAGAGTATCAAAGAGTAGTTGAGTGTAGCAAAGCTTTAATTTGCTGAATGGGCATATATAATGATCAAAGAATTACATACTCATCTACCTATTCAGGGACAGCTATTTCCATTTTTTGGTTACCTTGTTTTTTTCCATAAAATATATTATAGAAAATAACATATCAGGTTCTCCTTGTATCTCTGAAGAAGCAATCTCCTTTGCTATACATTTAAAGAGAAGTTCATTTTGGGGTTTGCTAGTTTATTTTCATAAAAATCCTAAGGTTTTTGATACATATTTTTGTTTAACTGCTGTGGCTTCTTCAGTGCTATTTTAATCCACCCCTTGCAGATTGGTTTTCATGACTCAGTACCTAAGGAAATTAGAAAATGGTAAACACATACTAAAAATAAAGCTTAAGAGAATGGAAGCACTAGTTTCAAATGATAGCAGAAAAAGAAAAAATATATTTTGATGTTTGGCAGCACAAATTGCTACTTCAAAGTGTAAATAAAGTGTTGCTCATGTTCACGGCAGACAGCCTTCCTGGGGCCCAGGAATCCAGTTTCCAACTGGGCCCCACCAGTGCCCCTCCCACCCCAGTGTCGGCGGCCTTGCATGAGAATCCCAGCCTCTATCTTAACACCACCCATCCTCCCTTTCGTCCCACCCCCAGGTTGGCAGCCTTGCGAGAACCCCCCCCCTCTCTATCTCACCCCTCACTTCCTCTTGCCCCCAGCTCTCTTTCTCACACCCACATGTCTTCCATACACATAATACTCCCCCGCCACATCACACACACATCACCCCCCCCTGCACATCACACACATCACGCCCCCTGCACATCACACACACTTCACACCCCTCACATCACACACACACGTCACCCCCGGCACATCACACACATCACGCCCCCTACACATCAAACACACATCACACCCCTGCACATCACACACAATCACGCCACGGCACATCACACACACAATGACCCCTGCCACATCACACACATAGCACCCCCTGCCCACATCACAAAGCATACAGCCCCCCTGCACATCACACTAACACAGATACACACCCCACCCTGCACATCACACATATCACCCCTCACATCACACACATCACCCCCTGCACATCACACAATCACCCCCCTGCCACATCAACATACACTATCACCCCCCCTGCACTATCACACACCCATCACCCCCCCGCTGCACATCACACCAATCACCCCCCCAGCACACATCAGTCACATACACATCACCCCCTGCACACACACTACCCATCCCATCATCCACCCCTAGACACATCAACACAATCACCCCCATCACATACACATCACCCTCCCCTGCACATCACACACACATCTCCCCCTGCACATCAGACACATCACCCACCCAGCACATCCCCCCTACACATCACATCCCCCGGCACATCCCACACCCCCTTGCACATCACATCACATTCCCCCCTCCCTGTAGATCACACATAATACTCCCCTACATATCACACGTGCGCAAACCTTCTGGGCCGCACCATCCAGACGCCGAACTTCTGGCGCGGGGGCGGGGCCTGCCTAAAGGAAGCCGCATACTCAGCAGGCAAAAGAGAGTGCTGCTGCAAAGTGGGGGCCTGCGGTGGAGAAGCGGGGGGGCCCGGCCGGCCAGCGCTGACAATTGGGCCTAACCTTTGGCCGGCCGGCCGGGTCCCCCCCTCCCCCCCCGCAGCCTCCGGGCCTGGGACAATTGTTCCGACTCTCCCCCCGTCGGCGGGGCCTGCCTTCCTGTTCTACAAATAAATCCTTTATCAAGTTCCTGACAAATGCTGTAAAAGGACTAATATTTCAGTACCCTTACTGACCCTTATCAGGGTTAACAAATAACAAAAACACACTACAATATATACCTGCACTATTTGCTGCGTGTGGAGGGTGTTGTCACTTTTTTACTCACCATTAACTTAACTCAGTATGGGTAAAACCACATCCTTTAGCTTCTCTGCATACCCAGTTTACCAACCCCAACATGGTGAGACCATAAGTTGAAACAGTGTCTGTGGACCTTTTGGCTAGATCAAGCGAAGAGCAGTTCCTGGCTCGACCTGCCACAGCTCCATGGAGACCGAACAGAGTACATCTACATGGGGGCTCCATAGAAAGGGCTTGGCAAGCATTGTGGCCTCTCCCGTCGTTGACGAGTGTGGTGTCCAGGGGCCCCGGACCACAGAGCCCCTGAGCCTTCGGTCTAAGGGGACGATACGGCAATTGAGAACAACCAGCCCTTGCGGGCTGGGGTTGCACCCTGCGCACCCAACAGACTAAAGAGGGACTATGATTGAAACTCCCGTTGCGGGTCCTCTGGGCCAGCAGCGAGGGAAGACGGATGTCTGAAGCACTAACAGGGGACGGGAACGCATTCAAAGTCCTGGGGACCTTAGCCTTCGGCTGAAAACCTCCAGGGGAAACGGGCCGGGGGCGGGTCTGTCTTCGGTTTGGGACAGTCAAGGCAGCAAGCTCCCATCCACTGAGTGGACTGTGGATCCGATGAGCGAGAGGGTTGTACCCTCTCGTGAGGAAAAAAAAAAATAAGCTGTTCGAGGGTGGGTTTTCCTGGGTATGCCACCTTAACGCGGCTCTGTGCTCACAAAGCGCTTTACTTTACGTGAAAAGTTATGGTTACAGGAACTGCGTGACGTGGGCTGACATTGCATGCAGCTTGTAGCATAGGGTGTAACCATGTTGAAAATGTTTTTGAGCACAAACAAAAATGGACTGTAGTGCTCATTTGCATGTCATTTCCCAGAATCTCTTGCTGCAGTGGAAGTGCTGTGTGCTGGGTGATAATGGTGAAAGGTGGGGTTGCAGACCTGCCTAAGACATGCAGATGAGCATACAGTTGTATTTACATTTGCATATATATATATATATATATACATATATATATATATATATATATAGTAGTGTGTTTTTGTTATTTGTTAATATATATATGAGAAAACAACCCACCCATCAAGTGATTGACAAACCCAAGGACCAATCAAAACATAGAAACAGAAAAATGATACAACGATAAAAGTTTAAACAGCAAAGTAAAACTCCTAATGAAAGAATAACAATATGTGAGTTAAAGAACAGAACACAATGTCAAAAATACCATGCAGTGCATCACTTGTTGCAACATAGGTACAGTAGTACAGCAAATAGCTGAAGTGTAATGTTATGGTGAGTTAATCTTTGCCGTGCTTTAGTGATATACTTGGGGCCTCAGGCAGTAAGGAGCGATAAGCCACTTATCGCCAACTTATCGCCAAAAAAGCCTTCTGCTATTCAGTAAGCCTGGATAAGGTGGTGATAAGAGCAAAAATCGCTGTTTTCTTTCCTGAAAAAAAAAATCGGCAGACACGCGTCGATAAGCCACTTTTCGGCACTGATCACCAGTTTTTTAAACACGCTCAATTCTATAAGCCCAGATCAGCTTATCGCAGCTGATCGCCACTTTAGAATTGCAATTTCTTCTCCAAATCGTCCCGCTACAAAAAGTTGGCAAGAAGGTGGGGAGAAGCTGCGATGTGCGGCGAGACGGCACTTAGAAAATAAAATGACTTTTTCCTGCATTGGATTGATGCCGGGAGACCTTTTCATTTAACACTGACTAACCTTAAAACTTGCCCCACAAATCAAGCATCCCAATAGCCTGCACTCATGGCTATTGTCCCACAGTCACTTATACCACCCATTGTGGCCAAGCACACCCATCTACAGCACTTATTCCCTCATCTGCTGTCTCTGTAAGTTTCCCCTCAAACCTCTTAGATTGTAAGCTCTTCGGGGCAAGGATTTCCTTTCCCATTGTCTGATTTTTGCTGCACTTATTGTATTTTTAAAATTCCCTGTACTGTATTCTTTGTGAAGTACTGAGTACACTTTTGGCGCTATATAAATAAAGACATACAATATTGTGGGTAGCGGTGGTGGATGAAGGTGTATTTGGTCCTTGGTGGATGTTTAGGGCTTGCAGGTGGACTTAACCCCTTCATTATCTTAGTGGTTAATACCACCAAGGTAATGAAGGGGTTAACCCATCACCCTACCTACCCGGTAGGCCTAAACACCCATCCTTGGGGCTAATACCCCCTTACCCACCCCCGATACCCACAATACTAAAAAATACACACAACAGCCCTATTACCTACCTCCTAAGCGCCCAATAAACCATTACAATATCTAATAAACACCAATTCACAACCCACCCCCTGTGCTCCCACATGATTTATTTTTTTACACACACGATTAATACCCCAGGCCGGCGGGGGTCCCTGGATGGTCCCGACGGGTTTCCACAGGCCCCACAGTGCACCCGGGGGGTACCCTCGGGTGTCTGGGGGCCTTTAGGTGGTCCCCGCTAGGCTCCAAGGGCCTCAAGGGGTCCCCATGAGCCCCAATGGGGTTCACGGGTGGTCCCTGTGGGTGTGTGGGGGTCCCCGGGTTGTCCCCACAGGTGTCTGGGGGCCCTCAAGTGGTTCCCATGGGGGTCTGAGAGTCCCCTGGGTCCATGAGGGCCCCATAGGGGTCGTCGGTTCCTCCCCACAGGTGTCCCTGGGTCCTTCGTTGGTCCCCGTGGGCGTCCATGGGTCCTCGGGTGGTCCCCGTGGGTCCCCGCTGACCTGCGGTACCAAGCATGTATTTAAAAAAACAAAAACATGGCCTACATTTCAATAACTACACCCACCCACAAACACATACAGTTCAGTAATGGGCAAAATAACTACTACCCAGATATGGATAAAAGATTATTTGCCCATTATTAAACACAACATTAGCTATGCAGCATAAATAAAGTGAATAAAAACCGTTCTACTTACCCCTGGCAATGTGAAGGGCGTCCTCATCAGCTTACTGCAGGGCCCTGTCCTTCGATGTCAGCAAGAATACACAATAAATACAATCTAATGGGCCCTAGCCCCTTAATCACCTTAGCGGTTAATAACCGCAATAGTAATTAAGGGTTTAACCCACCCTGCCCCGCTACCCACCCGGGAGGCCTAACCACCCACCCCAGACCCACTATACCCACCCTTCACCCATTCATTGGTACAGTGGGAACATCATGCTCATATAATATGGACATGATTTCCCACTATAGCAAGAAATGGTGAAGGAATAAAAAATCAGGACCAAATAAAACACATAACATTGCCAAATAAAACACATTACATAGCCAACTAAATACATAACAAATGGCAATAAAACAATTGAATGGCACAGTGGGCAAATCACGTCCATATATATGAGCATGATTTAACACTATGCCAGTCAATGGTCAACGTTAAAAAACAATCACAAACAATCTCCTGTGCATTCGAAACAATCACAAAATAAAAACAAATTAAGAAGTAAACACAACAAAATTAACACCAATCAATTCATCAAATCCAAAATAAAGACCAGAATAAACAATTAAAACACCAAAACAAAACCATGAATAAATAAAATAAATATCCAAATAAACTGCATTATTCTAAAACAAAAGTCACAAAATAATCCAACATTAAAAAGCAAACACCAATCAAAAGCCAGAAATAAACAATTTAAAACACCACCATAAATGCCAGCATACTAAATAAATACACTAAATAAAGAGCATAATAAAAATAAAACAAATTACCAATATACATGTAAAATACATAAAAGCAAGCATTTCTCAAAACAACTATTGCTTGTCCCTGTATGTATGTATGTATGTATGTATGTATGTATGTATGTATGTATGTATGTACAGTATGTATATCCATAAAGATACATACATGCATACAGTGGCAATGAATGGGCATCCCAAAAAAATTCAATCACAATAAAAATAAAATTAAAAAAACCTGTAGTTTGTTGTATACATTTGCCACGCTCAGTAGCACTCTTTTTTGACATAAATATATATTCATGATGTGGTGGGTGTAGGAGTTTGAGCTAGCTGGGAATGTGTGTTAATCAATTTCTGACTGGTAACAGTTGTAATGGAGGTAGGTGGCACCTCCCCCCAGAGCTCACTCCTCCTCACCTTTTTAACTTGGGAGGTCTTTTGACTTTGCTGCAAGAACAGGACCTACTATGGTTCTTTTCCCTCATACAGAGGTAAAGGGAAGGGTTCACATTGTGTGTAGGACCTGCTTTTTTGGTTATACCTTGACGTTTGGTATGCAGGCTTACGACGCTTTGGCCAAAGGATTTAACTAAATAACCAAGTAATTATTATTATTATTATTATTGAAGTATTTAAACTTTATACTTATGACCATATATGTTTTGTCAATTGGATGTAGCATTGGGCACCCCTGTCTTTTGTTGTACGTAAAAATAACATACAGGCCTATGACGTCACATTTTCGGCAAATGGTTCCCATGGCTCTGTATGTATATATGTATGTATGTGTAGGGTAGCTGCTTCCTCGCAGTTGGCTGGCTTGCAGTCAAGGACCCACTCCCGGACTTCTGGCAAACACCTTTTGGTAGAACTGCTCATGAAAGATCAGGTCGAGCAGCTCCTTGTAGGTGCAGGCATTGCACCACTCTACCCACTGAGTACTCCTGTGGATGATCCGAGCCATATAGTCTGTGTGAGACTCGTATGCCTCCTGTGCCCGTCTGGTCAGCTGAGGGGACAGGAACTTGACCAATTCGACTGGCGGGAGAGAGTACCACTGGGATTGCTTCTCAAAACTGCAGGTACCAATCGATGTCCGTGACACCGTCTATGAACTTCCCAAAGCTCTGGTGAGTTATCTTGGGTGGACGGTACTGAGAGTAGTCCCAAGGTGCGCTGGGCATAGGTGATGCCGGGGGGTGAACAATGGACTGCATCAGCTGTATTTTATCTGCTACAGTAGCTCCTGGCCCCAGAGTTCTACCCTAGCTGTCCTCAGGGGAACAGACTTTAGTCCCCAATACCACAGGTTCCCCCTGAGCGACCTGGACCTGTCCGTCTGGCTCCGTTCCTCGACTCTCCGCAAAGGCAACAGCTCCCGCCGGGTTAGCATTGGCAAGGGCACCTTCATGTCCCTTCACTATGGCTTCAACCTCAGTTTTGCTGTGGCTCTCCATTTGCAGACCGAAGGTAACACATCGGGCAACTTTTGCTACATGATCATAGGACCAATACCATGACACTAAACTGAGTGACACTAAAAAAGTGTGATTCCTGATTTTGTATAGCGTGTTTTCTGACACCACTTGTTTTCAGATCTTGCAATAAACAAGCTCACTTGTTTTATAATCCCCTGCAGGAAGTTCCGGACGTCTTGGATTGAAATCCAGCAGAAAATCCTGACCGGCACCTACAGTAGTCCTGAATCTCCTGAAACCGATTTCGGCACGAAATCCTGACCACGACCGCTACAACGATTTCTAGAAATTGGCCACAAAAGGCGGGACTTAGTCTCTGCAAGGCAGGCTTTTCTAGCTTCAAAACAAAGTCGGTTGCTTTGCTATTTCGAACAAAGCAACTTTGAAAATAAAACCTAACTTCATCGACTCAAGTCACAGGAAGCTCTGGTACTCTGACTCGGGCTTCTCCTTACATAGCTTAGCGAAGGGTATCTTCAGCATGGAGGAAGGAGGAGCGACCAATCAGAGCATGGGAATTCTTCCCCACCAGCAGGGCCGTGGGAAGGGGGAGTGGGGGGGAGTTGGATGATCAACTTTGTAAGGGCCCAGGCAGGAGGATTTGGAGGGGGGAGGGAAGGCACGTGGGGGTCTGCAGCCTGCTGTACCGGGTGGCAGCAGAGGAGGAACCTGTTCCAGATGGCCCGCAATGGACAGGGTAGAATGCTGGGAAGGTACGACACAGGGGTGGGGGCCAGTTTGGTTGCCTGCTAGGTTAGGGACCGGTGGGGGGGTGGGGTGTTGGTTATGGAGGGGCCGTGGTATGGCACGTGGGGGGTCCCGCAGTCGGTAGGCTGCCGGTAGGCTCAATTAGGGCTGGTGGGGGATACTCAGTCAGTGACACAACACACACAGTGACACAACACACAACAGGACACACTGTACACACAACAGTACAGGATAATACAGATACAAAATTACAGTACAAATAAGCAGTGCTTGACAAACTTACCAAAAATCTACTCGCCAAACAAAAAAATCTACTCGCCACCTAACTCTGCCCCTAGCCCCGCCCTTTAAAAAAGAAATTTAATAAATTCCTAGTAAGAACTAATAACAAGATTCGTTTTTTACATAACAGTTTATTTATTGTATTACATTTATACTTTACTACAATTAGTCCTTGTTACATAGCTACGTGTGTGTGAAAATGTCGGATATGAATGACTATTTTCCTGAACCCCTTAACCAGTGTCAGGATGCCCCTGCTTCACAATTTCTAAAGCAGCAATCCCACCTGGGATCTTACCTGATCCGCAGTCCTTCAATGTCCTGGTAACCTCATTCCCGCAATGCTATATACTGGAGGGGAGATGTTCCCTACCTGTCTTCTGGGTTAGGAGGGATTCAGATATCTCCCGTGTGAAGCTTGAGAGTCAGATCTGGAAGAAAGCAGTATAGGTTATTTCAGTGTAAATATAGGGCAGTTAACATAAGACAGAGAGAGTGTGGGTGAGAGAGACAGACACAGAGGGAGACAGAGAGAGACAGGGGGTGGGGTGAGGGGATGGGTTGACTGACTCTTGGGTGGGTGACTGACTCGTGGGTGACTGACTCTTGGGTGGGTGGGTGGGTGACTGGTTCTTGGGTTTGGGTGGGTGGGTGGGTGGCTGGGTGACTGACGATTGGGTGATGGGTGGGTGGGTGACTGACTGACACTTGGGTGGGAGGGTGACTGACACATGGGTTTGGGTGGGTGACTGACTCTTGAGTGGGTGGGTGACTGACTCTTGAGTGGGTGGGTGACTCTTAGGTGGGTGGGGGACACTTGGGTGGGTGGGTGACACTTGGGTGAGTGACTATGACTGACTGTGGGTTGGTGTCTACTATCACACCACACACACACACCACACACACACACACACACACACACACACACACACACACACACACACACACACACTGACACACTGACACACTGACACACTGACACACTGACACACTGACACTGACACTGACACTCACATTCAATGTCCAGGTACCCTCATTCCCGCAATGTTACATACTGGAGGGGAGGTGTTCCCTACCTGTATTCTGGGTTAGGGGGGATTCCGATGTCTCCTGTGTGAAGCTTGAGAGTCTTATCTGGAAGAAAGCAGTATAGGTTATTTCAGTGTAAATATAGGGCAGTTAAGATAAGACAGAGAGATTGTGGGTGAGAGAGAGACAGGGGGTGGAGGGGAGGGATTGGGTGGGTGACTGACTCTTGGGTGGGTGGGTGACTGACTCGTGGGTGAGTGACTGACTCGTAGGTGGGTGACTGACAGGTGGGTGACAGATGGGTGACTGACTTTTGGGTGACTGACGGGTGGGTGACTTATTGACTGATGGGTGGGTGGGTGACTGACGGGTGGGTGACTGACACTTGGGTTGACACTTGAGTGGGTGGGTGACACTTGGGTGAGTGACTATGACTGACTGTGGGTTTGTGTCTGTATTCATTCACACACTCACAAACAGACTCTCACACACACAGACACTCACACACACAGACACTCACATACACAGACACTCACACACACGGACACACACAGACACTCACACACACAGACACTCACAAACACGGACGGACACACAGACAAACACACACGGATGGACACACACAGACGGACACGGGCACATGGGGCCAGCGAAGCAAGGGGGGCAATCGAAACAAGGGGGGTGGCAATCGGAGCAAAGGGGGTAAATCGGAGCAAGGGGGGTCAATCGGAACAAGGGGGGTCAATCGGAGCAAGGGGGGGCAAACGGAGCAAGGGGGTGCAATCGGAGCAAATTGCAGCTAATGGGGGCATATAGGCATGCAAGGTAAGGGGGAGGCAAGGGAGGCATGGAGTAGTACTTAACTTACTATGCTGGATCCAAAATAAAAGGCGGGCTTTGATTTGCAAGCTCGTAAAGAGCTTGGTGCGGGCCAAAAAAAAAAGTCTGGCAGTGTCCCAACATGAGTCAGCCAATCAGATAGGGGGATTTTTTTTTGTTATTGTGAGAGAAAAGCATGCGCTGTTTGGCGGATCGCGAGCGTGCAAAATCCTGTTGCCCCATGGTGACCGGGCAATGGGATTTGTCGAGGGGCACGGCCACGCAGGGGGCCCAGGCGGCTGGGCCCCCAGACTCACGGCGCCCAAGACGCCAACCCTGGCAGACCCCCCTTGTTGGCGGCCCTGCACGGACCCCACGGTTTCAGGGGTAACCAGAGGGCTTAACATTTATTGTATAGCCTGGTTACCCCTTCCTGTCACAGATAGAGTAATGTTTCCATGAGGCCACAAGAAAGAAGTTGAGAGAATTAGCAGGTTCATTATTACAGAGGCAGGTAATGGTGCATGAAGCTATTGTGAGCCACAGTGTGTGCAGAATAAACAGCAGAGGTGTGCCTTTTCCTTGCCAAAATGTTTTGCTGCATTTATAATGCTAGGGTCTGTTCATGGTGGGGAAATGGGGGTGGGGGAGGGGGAGGTGGGTGGGGGAGGTGGTGATGGGAGAGGCAGTTGTGTGAAGTCAAGTGTTGGGAGAGGCTACAGTAAATAAAGTGTACAGGGGGTTACAAGTGCAGGCGAACAAGCATGGGATCATAGTGTGGTCTGATAAGCTCACAGTTTGTTGCCTTGTGCAGAAGAGTTTGCAGATGATCCAGTTCCCAGTCCACCTCTAGCCAAACTGTAGTCTAACGATATATAGATGGTCACTTAAGATGCAGCATTTAAGATGCCAATGCTACCCTGCCAATGAGTCCCTTCAAGGGGAATCGGATTTATAAATCTAAACAGTCACATGACCCTCCCCCCCCCCCAATAAATCTGCCTGTTAAAGCTGGACAATTAACAGCACACAATTAACAAAACAACTTTTGCTATCTAAACATACCAGGGATCAATAATAAAGACAGGGTGCGGTATTTCTTTAAAACAGGGTTGCAGATGAATCAGTGGGTTAGATTTAAACTTTTAACAACTTTCAATAGCTTTATAATGCATTAATACATACATTCATGTCTCTAAAAACAACTCATATACTGTAAAACTACTTCTAGCCAATTTCTTTCTAAATTAAACGTTAACTTATTGATCATTTGTTAGGAACTATACAAATTCCATTACCTTTTCCTTATCCCTCACATATTTGTGTTTCAGGTTACTAACGCAATCAGGTACTTGCTATTTGGATCGTTCAGGAAAGAGAACGGTGCACTAGTGTAACCCATGTGACCGTAGGGGTAGCCAGTCTTCATAATACAGGTGAAGCCCGACTGGTTACCCCCTGTTAACCGTGAGTCCCCGGTAGCTGAGAAGCACCATAAGCTGGGGACACTGTGTACAGTATGTGATACAAATATTTCCTGTTATGTAATAAACGTGGGATTTCTGCCGTGGGAGTTTCAAGGGGGATATCTAGGTAAAAATGTATTCAGAACCTGTGTAATGGATCGGGGGAACAAAGTTACCGGTAGTCCTGTAACTTTACCCGACGAGCAGGTAGGCTCTGCGGGTACATGAAGTGAATTACACTGGGGCTACAAAGTTTTCCCGAGAGTCCTGGGTTTCGGCCCCAAGTATCCCAGTCCCATTTCCCCCACATGTATTATGTTCCCGTATGTTTAATATGCTTGGTACTTTTGTGTATTTCATCTCCATACAGACAGACCTGTTAATTCAATAAGCCGGGGTGTCTGCATGGAGATGCCGGATCAAAGGGGAGGAAGGAAGCTGAGAGGTGTTGAACAGTTTGGTGAGTGGGGAAGGGTGGAGTACTAGGTCCGGAGAGCAAGGGCTGCCCCGCGGGAGGCAATGGGCTAGCTGGGGGAAGCTGCTGCTCGTAGGCATAGCTCCCATTGGTCAATTCATATTTCCTGCTCACCCGGCTTTTCGAGCAAGCTCGACACGCCCCCTACTCTGACATAGACAGCCAGACGAGTCCCCATTCTGATTGGCTGGTAGAGTTTCGACTCGTTCTCTGATTGGTCGCCAGTCTCCTTTCCATGTTAAGCATAGGACAGCGAGGTGTATGTAAGGAGACTGCCCGATCAGAGAACCAGACGTTCTTGAGGTTTTTGTAGGTGAGGCACTGGCGGGCTTTTCAAAGTTGCTCTGTTGTGAATAGCAGAGCAACCGGCTTCGTTTTTAGCCGGAGAAGACTGCCGAGCCGAGACCAAGTTATAAAGACTCGGCCAAGTTCTGAGTGGAGAATGAAGCAGGGAAAGCACTGCGGCTCTCCCGAAGAGTACCGTGTGTTCCTGGACATCAGTCCAACAGGGTAAGCCTTCTCGAAGCGGATGCCCTGCACCTAGTTGAGGCTATATATTTCACCCCAGACCCCCAGTTAATTGTGATTTATCTGTATTTTATGTACCATTTGTAGGTCTCCTTTTATTCCACTACCTTGTTCTGCCTAGTGAATTGATCCCGAAAGGTAAAAAGTGTTCAAAGTACTGGTCTCACGTGACAACCCCTCCTTCCCAACCTTTCATATACTGTAAGTGGAACCTCTCCTGTAGGAGCTGTAACGTTTCTTCCTGGATTTGCAATGCCTTTTAGGTCCCTTCGATCTCCAGTGTCCACAGTTATCGTTCCGAAGTCAGATTTATATGATACCACTGATTCATATCTTGACAAAGGTCCAAACAAGGCCCAAACGTTGATCGAATATGTTTGCACAATAAACGTACTATTGATTTGACATGTAGCCATGTGTAAAAATGGTGTACATATCTTTCTCAGGCTGGCAGCAATCCTGGTAAGTAGGCAGGGTTGCCAGTAACAATCATGGAGGTTTGCCCTCAAACCCCTGTGATGTGTAAGATAGTAGCAAAGGAAGTGACAGCATGCTCTGTGTCCACTATTAGTGACACATAGGTGGGTCTTTCTGGAAGCTGATATATTACACAACACTTCCTGAAGTTAGTTGTTCAAGTGTCTGCAACAGTGTTGCAGTGCGTGAGATGAGATCCAGACAGTGCAGGTGTCTGATGCAAGAGCTGTGAGGCTGTGCAGCTGAAGTGGCAGAGAGACAAGCTGCTTACACACTGTGTCCAGGGATCTGGCACAGCTGTGGTCTCCCTTAGGGGAGAGGTGGAATAACCAAGCTGATTAGAGTGGAGTAGCAGAAGGAACCTTCCCTAAGATGGTCAGCCTGACAATGTGCGGCTAAGTACGACCGCTATGAGGGGCAGTCTGCCAGAGGAGATGACATTAAAGATGCCCTGGTTCAAAAGATTCCTTCTGTGTGAGTGTGGAGTTATTCAGCAGAAGGATGCACCAAGAATGAGTTCCCCATCAGATACTTCCCCCTGCTGCCGTAGGGGTCCTGATGGGGTGGAGGCGCTGCATCGAATGTGAGTAGGACTCAGCACACTACCTCAGACGCCTGTCATGGTGATATTCCCCATACCAACCCAGCGGGAGACTCAGGAGTCCTGTTACCAGCAGGTGCACCACATCACACAGACATGTAATGGGGGGCGATTAGACCACAGGGGCCAATCTGAGATTGGGTGGGGGCCCAAGAACCGTTACAGACACAAGACCACTGCAGTGGCATCCAGTCTTCTTTACTTCCACGTACAGTATATAGTGAACAGCCCTTTCCACCTTCCCAACTGCAGCCCCATAATTAGATTGAGCCTTTATTTGCCTAGCCATATAATGGTGTATAAGTTACATTATATTGGGTAGGTTCACTACAGCACACTATCCCCTCTTTTGCACATAGTTGCTGTCTACTATTCTTAACGATGATTGTGCATGGAAATTACCCGTACAATTATTTTTCATTCATTCTATTATTTTTTCATTCATATGCGGTCAGTTCACTTTCGGGTTTACCACCAATTTTACAATTTCCCTTCCTCTTGTGGACTTCCGTGTCTATTTTGTTTAGTCAATTAGCTGCGTTCTAAACTTATTTGCATATTTAATTTATTTCCGTGCCAAAAAAGCCCCCGGTATCCGTGTACCACAGAGATTCCAACTCCACAGTCATGTCATAGCTTGTGTAAAGAAAATCGCATGACCCTTGAACAATGTATACCTGTAACTATGTATCATATTAGCAGTGGAAATGGCATGGGCCATATCTGTGAAAGATCTATTTTTCTGAGCAGCTCACAATTAGAGATCAGAATGAAGGCTGATGGGCCATTAGCAAAATGCTCAAACTGACCACCTGGAACAGCAGTCTTACGATAGCTGAATAAGAAAGATCGCAATACAAAGGTCTATATGTATTACGGCAAAAATGGTGCAATTCTGGGACACAGAAACTGCACTATATGTATCAAAGCAAAACATCCCATTGAAATTAATAGGCTTTTTACTTTTTTTTGCCTAAGAATGGCAATATTGTACTTTTCTCTTGCTACACAATCCCAGTGTCAGCTCCTTCTAAAGTTATCTACCAGAGGCCCAGCCGAGCACTTCAACGAAGGGAATCATTATGTCTGTTAAATTCCATGTACAGGGCTGTAATTGGTGAGACAACACTTCTGTTCATTTCCACATTAAACAAATGTGCTGCTCACCGTTTCTGAAGACGGATGATAGAGAGTAGTAAATGAAAACGTAATTTGACTAATGATTCTTCAAACCCCTTCTGGCTACTGCAGTATTTTGGGACTAACATCTGATTTCTTGTTTTCTTTTGTCCTTTTCGTGTAAAAAAAAAAAAAGATAAATGTCTTTGTTATTTTCCATGGAGATCCTGAAAATAAGTCAATCGTGGAGATGACGTTGCACCTTTCTATTGTTGACACTTTAGGGCCATATTTGTAGTTTGTTTGTTGGTGTCAAACCAGCACACACAAAAAAATACAAATATCTCTAGAACACTGTGGAAGCACCGCTCAGTTCCCAGGCGGGATTGCTGCTTCAATGTAAGGCCGGGGCCATAGAGGGTTCAGCAGAGGCTCGCCTGCTGAAGTCAGCGCGATTCCATGGACTTGCGGGCGAGCCAGCGTGCGTGAAGGGAGCCGGGGGGAGGTGGTTGGAGGCGGGGCAGTGACGTTGCTGGGCCAATCGCCCGCGATGCACTGACGTCAACGTCACAGCGCCGTGACGTTGACGCGGCTTCAGGCTGATTGGATGTTTTCAGCCGACAGCGCGCTGAAAAACAGCTTGGCTGTCGGCTGAAAATTCCAAAGCCTGAGCCCACCTGCGGACGCTCGCGTAAGCCCCCTCTCAAGGCATCCTCATTGAGGATGCAGGGGCTCAGCGCGGAGCGTCCGCACGGCTCAGCGCTGCTTGTCCTTCTATGGACACAGCCTAACAACTGTGCCGCCTAATAATATGAAATAAATACACTCCTTAAGGCACAATGGCAAATAGCAATAAATGGTTAATCAATGCTGCATAAAGGTGTGGGAAGTTTTAAAGCATAGGTGTAACTGTGGGAAGAACATACAATTTCATGATAAATATACAATCCATTGCAAAATAGGGATATTTTAAATGATCATTCAGTGTTATCGCACAATTCTGCTTGTTCAGTGAGGGTCAAACGCTTCCCAATAAGCATTGAAACAGGAAACATTTTCTTTTTGACAATTTAGTTGGCTTTAATGAGTATCTTTTTTTGTTGTTAATTACGGTCACATTTCTGAAATATTGCTTAGAAAAAAGTCTGTATTAAAGCCCAGAACATTGCAGATATAAAATGTATATAGAGTGCTTTCGTCAACAGTGAGCCTTTAATGAAAGCAGTATTGCAGGTGTGGCCAACTCCAGTCCCCAAGGGCCACCAACAGGTTAAGTTTTCAGGATATCCCTGCTTCAGCACAGGTGGCTCAGTCAAAGACTCTACCACCTGTGCTGAAGCAGGGATATTCTGAAAACCTGATCTGTTAGTGGCCCTAAGGGAGGGCGTTGACTACCCCCGAAGTATTGTATATTCTGAGATACTTCTTACTGAGCTTTTCACAGCTATCAGGTCTAAATATGCAAAGCTATTAAACATATCTTGAGTTACAACAGTCATCCTCCTGTTTCTTTCTTCTTTCCTTATAAATGAGGGATTCCCCAAACTGAACTAGGGGTGCTCCTAGTGAAGGACTGAACTCAGTCATCCATGCGAATGCACCTGCTACCTGGTTCACAATATGTCAACCTGACTTCCCAATGGCAGAAAAAGTGTTGAACAGAGGAGGCTGCCTGCTTGCAGTGTGTCTGGTGTGCCTGCCTGCCTGCTTGCAGTGTGTCTGGTGTGCCTGCCTGCTTGCAGTGTGCCTGGTGTGCCTGCCTGCTTGCAGTGTGTCTGCCTGCTTGCAGTGTGCCTGGTGTGCCTGCCTGCTTGCAGTGTGCCTGCCTGCTTGCAGTGTGTCTGCCTGCTTGCAGTGTGTCTGGTGTGCCTGCCTGCTTGCAGTGTGCCTGGTGTGCCTGCCTGCTTGCAGTGTGCCTGCCTGCTTGCAGTGTGTATTGTGTGCTGCTGCTTGCAGTGTGCCTGTCTGCTTGTAGTGTGTTGGTGGTGTGCATGCTTGCAGTGTGCCTGCGCTGCAGTGTTGCTCTGTGTGTCGCCTGCTGCAGTGTGCTCTGCTGTTGCAGTGTGCCTGGTGTGTCTGCCTGCTGCAGTGTGCCTGCTGCTTGCATGTGTTGGTGGTGGGGTCTGCTGCCTTGCAGTGTGCTGGTGGCCTGCCTGCTTGCAGTGTGCCTGCCTGCCTGCATGTGCCTGCCTGCTGCAGTGCCGGCTGGTGTGTGTGCCTGCCTGCTGGCAGTGTGCCTGCCTGTTGCTGTTGTGCTGGTGTGCTGCCTGCTGCGTGTGCTGTGTGTCTGCTGCTTGCAGTGTGCCTGCCTGCTTGCAGTGTGCCTGGTGTGTCTGCTGCTTGCAGTGTGCCTGCTCTTGCAGTTGTGTTGTGCTGCCTGCCTGCAGTGTGTCTGGTGTGCCTCGCCTGCATTGCAGTGTGTGGTGTGCTGCCTGCTTGCATGTTGTGTCTGCTGCTTGCAGTGTGCCCTGGTTGTGGCTGCTGCTTGCAGGTGTCTGCCTGCGCTTGCAGTGTGGCCTGGTGTGCCTGCCTGTGCTGCAGTGCTGCGCCCTGCTTGCAGTGTGCTGCCTGCTTTGCAGTGTGTCTGGTGTGCCTGCCTGCTTGAGTGTGCCTGGGTGCCTGCCTGCTGAAGTTCCTGCCTGCTTGCAGTGTGCCTGCCTGCTTGCAGTGTGCCTGCCTGCTTGCAGTGTGTCTGCCTGCTTGCAGTGTGCCTGGTGTGCCTGTCTGCTTGCAGTGTGCCTGCCTGCTTGCAGTGTGCCTGCCTGCTTGCAGTGTGCCTGACTTGCAGTGTGGGTGTGCTGCCTGCCTGCAGTGTGTCTGGTGTGCCTGCCTGCTTGCAGTGTGTGGTGTGCATGCCTGCTTGCAGTTGTGTCCTGCTGCTGCAGTGTGCCCTGGTTGTGCGTGCTGCTCTTGCAGGTGTGTTGCCTCGCTTGCAGTGTGCCTGGTGTGCCTGAGCCTTGCTGCAGTGCTGCGCCCTGCTTGCAGTGTGTCTGCCTGCTTGCGTTGTGTCGGTGTGCCTGCCTGCTTGACAGTGTTGCCTGGGTGTGCCTGCCTGCTGAGTGTGCCTGCCTGCTTGCAGTGTGCTGCCGTTGCAGTGTGGTCCTGTGTGCCTGCCTGCTTGACGTGGTGCCTGGGGTGCCTGCCTGCTTGCAGTGTGCCTGGTGTGCACTGCTGCTTGCAGTGTGCCTGCCTGCTTGCAGTGTGTCTGCCTGCTTGCAGTGTGCCTGGTGTGCCTGTCTGCTTGCAGTGTGCCTGCCTGCAGAACTATCCTCGGATCTGCCAGCTTGTGTTGTTTTATCTCTTCTGTGCATTCCAGCTAAAAGGCTAAAGCGTGTGTGTCGTTAACATGTGCCTGCTGCTCCCCTGCAGTCCATTTCTGAAGTGAAGCATAGAAAAACCAGTGAGGAAGAATAGGGAGAAAATAGACCTTGTTAGCTGCTGAAAAGAAAACACCACAGAGGGGAGGTTTAATAGAAGGGTTTTCCCTCTCCTCCTCCTCCTCCTGCTCATAATCTCCTCCTCACTTTGTGATCTCAGCCTAGCCTCTCCATGTCCATCTTTGAAAATCATTTCCATGAGGCAGGGATTAAAATAACACCCTCCTTCCCTCTTCCAGCACAATCCCTTTCAGCATTATTTTCCTCCTGCATTCTTTCTGTCATCTTCCCTATATGCGGATCGCCACCAATTCACCATCACACCCCCTCTGCTTCAACAGTGGGTAGGATACACCCCCCCCCCCCCCTCCCCTCTCATCTGCTGGGGACAAGATAATAGGATGCAAGAAGCCTCCTGATCCATCTTATTTACCCTTTCCCATAATCGATATCCTAATTGCCAGACGTTTGGCATGTGAGTTGCAGATGGAGAACATGCTTCAGAAGAAAAACTAAGAGCAATCAGATCATCCAGAAGACAGCTCAGTTATTTTCTGGATTTTATTGGGAAATATATATATATTTTGTTCCTTTAAGAAAAAGAAAAAAAAAGGCTGCGTTTAAAGAGGATATTTACGGATGGTGAAGGAAGGATGGTCACCAGTTTGATGTCCTAGCCAAGTGCTGTGAGGAGACAGAGTAGAAATGAAGAGTTGGCAGTGTGTGGGATTCTTCTTGCTGTCACTGCTTTGGGAGGTAATGTGGTTCCCTAGGTCAGGGTTTCATATATCAGCATGTGTTAATGTTGCAATATCTGTGTGTGTTATATTGTTAATTGCCTGTCCATCTTTTTGAACTGTGCTGTGGAATATGCCCGTGCCTTATAAATAAATGATGATAATATAACAACAATGTGGGCTTTCTTGATGTGGTGTCAAAGAGACCCTACATAATTAGGGACAGTTTCCACCCATCACTCCTGGGGAAGAAACATGCCCACCCCTCCTTTGTGGCAGAGGAAAATTATATATATATTTTTTTAACTTGTATGTAGGGTGAGCCTGTACGTAGTTGTGTAGAATATCAGACAATTGTGTATATACAGGAGAAATATAATAGAATACACCTGAAATCAAAGGCAACATAGGGAGAAGGCAGATCCCTTCCTGAAAAGCTTGCAATCAAAATGCAAAAATATAAACGTAAAGATGCACTCGTCATTTCCGAAAAATGTCATAGAAAAAGCTTGAACTTGACGGACATATGTCTTTTTTCCGAAACTTCTATGTATGTCAAAATTCCTATTTGATGAAAGCGATGCACATTTGTGTGTACGGACTGATCAGGTGGGGCGTGTTATATATTTCCTTGTACGTAAGTTCTGCGCGGTTTGATTCCCTCTTACTTCAACCAGTTGGCAGCCTTTACTTTGATTCACCGGGAAAGGTTGGCGTCATGCATATATTTCCAGCGCAGACAATTTCCGAAATCTGTCTCCCAGCCACATCTGAACTAACTGGAAGTAGCGGTGTTTGAGACGTGAGATAAAAGGACAGGCCTTTTCTCTGCTACTGTAGCTGCCACGTACAGGGCTGGGAGGCTGTACGAGGAAGATAGCGACCCATTGTTCTTCTTGTATGCAGTTTGCCAGGCTTCGGTTTGTGGTGTCTGTGCAAAGAGACGTCACAAGGGGTTAAAGTCCATTCTATAATCCAGCTGTCTTTGTTTTAAACTTACACTTTGTGTGGTTGCCAAATGTAACTTTGCCTGTACAATGTGTGATTTCAATTTGTTGACAACTACATTGGGTTTGTGTTCTTATGATTAGTACATTGGTGTACAATTACACAGGTTTGCAATACTAGAGAATACAGTATTTTTGATCCGACAGGATGGACAAAACAGAATGATTGGCATCTCTTACCAACCTGACATCTACTGTAGTAAGAGGCTGCTTGAAAATATAACTTTGAAATGCACAGAGCTATTGAAATTGCAGTGCACCTTTTTTTTGCTATTCTCCTGTTTATGTTACATGTATTAGTCATGTTGTATAGAGTTGCTGTAGTAAAATGATGCAATTGCGATCAGGAAAAAAAAAAAAAGCAGAAACTAGGCAAATCGTAATGTTTAAACCCTTGCAGAACCCCTGGGTTATTGGCCCACTTAGTACTTTGATATGTTTGACCTGTGAGAGAGAGGGACGGGTGCCTGGTATTATGTACCATGGCATGCAGTAACACGCTTACTACATCAGCAGACCAGCGCGTAATACTCAATAAATACTCAGTAAGCATTTGCGGGTATGCAAATTGAGTCCCTATTCCCAAACTGAAGTTCCGCTTACATTTATGTAAATTGCTTAACTTTTGCAGCAGGTTCAAATAATGCTCTGAATGCAGTGAAGCAGTTCTGGAGCGATTTATTGTGCAAACATATACCCTAAATAGCTGAGAACAGAGTCACCGAGAGAACTGCGTGCGTTCGAGTGACATCACCTGCGTTAAGCGGGAGCGTTTTGTGGCCAAGGTAGACGCCCTGTGGGGGGCGTATCTAGGGGTATGTCTGTGACACCACGGAACTGGTTCGCCCCCATTGGGCGAACTGCCCGTTGCACCGGGGAATCAGATTGAACTGATTTCTTGCGCAGCGCGCGCACCCTCCTGCTGTCGCACGCGCGGTCTATGGGCACGATCAATGCCATAAAGCAATGTGATCGAACCGCGCGTGTATTAACGCAGCCTTAGACAAAAGGTAATTAGATGTGCAGAAGCGCAAATGTAGGCGAAAATACCAGCCAGTAATGAGGAAGAAAAGCTCAACCATAGAAGACTGGTGGCGTGGGTGTTTAGAGGGAGACAGAAACAATTCAGACATCCTATATCATGGGTGGCCAACTCCAGTCCTCAAGAGCCAACACATCAGGTTGTAAGGATATCCCTGCTTCAGCAAATCTGGCACAATCCATGGCTCAGTCATTCTGATTAAGCCACTGATTATAAGCCACCTGTGCTGAAGCAGGGATATCCCTAATACTGTACCTGGCCTGTTGGTGGCCCTTGAGGACTGGAGTTGGCCACCCCTACACTATTTGAAAGCTGTATTTCCATGTATACAGAAGGCGGTACACACAATGACAGAAAATTTGCTTAAAAACTAAGCTTCCTTAATGCTGATTTTTGCATAATTTTCAGGGGCGCAGTGTTCCTGTGTTGTTCCGACCCTTGAAACTGATTTTGGCTACTCACTGATAAGTCCAGTTGTTCTAGGAGACACCACCCGCCTCACTGCATTTTTAGGGGCGCTCACATCCGGGTACTCTTTTCGCGCTAGGGTAGTTGGGGTGCTGCCGGTGCTGCTAGTGTAGTTGGGGTCCTTATATTTGTTGGGGTGCTGCCGAATAATCGAGGTGAATCACGCAATGAACATGAAATAGCATAGACAAAACAAGAATTGTTGTCGTCGTTTTGATCCATTCTGTAATGTGAACAAAATGAAAAGAATAAAAAGAAAATAGGTACTATGATACTTTGATTGAACCAACAATGGTTTTCAGTCTACAAGCTTTCAAACCTTATGGGGTTTCAGGTATGGCAACTATTCAAGAGGTCTTGATAACACCATGGATAGACTTAGTCAACCATTATCAGCATTAAAAGACTTAAGAGGGAAGACTTAAGGTTGCCAGGTGTCCAGTATTGTACAGACCTGTCCTGTATGGGCACCCTGTCCAGTCAAAAATGAGAGGTAATACTGGACATGTGTGTGTTTGATATAACCTCTCTGGACATAGTGACCTGACCGGATTAGGGGGCCGCGAGATTTCTCTGAGAAGAGAGAGAGCAGGGCTGTTGCTAGGGGCCTGGATAGCTTCTTCCATCCTGATTGGCTGCATTACCCAACAGCAGCCAATCAGGAGGGGGTATCAGGAGCCTGGTGGTTGGGCCTAGGAGAGTAGGAAAGAGCATGGAGCAAGAGCGTGTGTGTATGCGCGGTTGCGTGTCTTGAGCATGTCGCACCTTTCATCATTGTGTCCAGTATTTTTGGAGAAGCCACCTGGGAACCCTACTTAGGGACCTCAACAAGGACACAGCTCACGAAAGAACAGAAAGGTGGAAATAATGGAGACTTTCAAATACAGTACATTAAAAGGACAAGGCACAACGTTTACTAAGTGGTGCTATTTCACATGACAGCTTCTGACAGGGAAAGACACCTTATGGCCTATTCACTTCAATGTTCCAAAAGCTGTCATGAAATACCACCCACCGCTTAGTAAATATACAGTAGGCAAAAAAAAATTTCAGAGTAAAAAGAATGCCAGAACAAGGCTTCATGCTCTAAAGTAGCATATTGTAGACAGGCAATGTATGGAAGCAATTCTTCACGGAACGAGTAGTGAGTGCATGGAACATCTTTGGAAGTAGTTGGGCAAATACAGTAAAAGTATTTAAACGTGCTTTGGGTAGCGACAAGGGAACCCTACGGTGCTAAGAAATACAGAATAATACCCTGGATCAAGCTATCTTCTATAGTGGTAGAGTAAAGTGGGTAGAATTAGCAGGCCTTATGGGCTAAATGCTCTTTATTTACCATCAGTTGCTACAACTGGAGCTATTGCATAACAATGACGTTTTCTTACTTGTATATCATTCATGCATTATCTGAGGTCAATAGAGGTAAGTGGAGGAGCGCATGCCGAAATATCTTGTGCCACTCATCAGACACTGGCAAATATCGAAAGCAAAGAATGCATTGAAGCCTGTTGTGATAAAGCAGGAAACAACTATATATATTGTACATGCACACAATAACGCCAACCAGATATACCCGTATAAAGGATAAGTGAGAACAAAAAAGGGAACTTATACTAATATAGGGAATGTGTAGGTGTTGTTAGCACATACAGTACACTTTCTGCAGGTGTACAATAAATAGATGATTACCATAGATGGCATACAATCAGACCAATGGTAGAAGTCTCCTGGTGATAGTGTCCAAGATATAAATCGATCCAATATTTATGTGAAAGCAATAGCCATTTCCGCAGCTTTTAAATGAATGAGCCACGTCCGAGTGAGATCTGGAAAAATAGGAAGAGAAGCGTATGCTACATGGCGTAAAAATATATAACATTTATTGAATTCATTGTATACTGTATATTGTTTCATGCTATGTGGGCATGGGCTTTCTCTTCATAGATTTTATATATAATATATATTATATATATATTATATATAATATATATAATATATTATATTATATATATTAATAATATTGTAGGTCTTTATTAATAGCGCCATAAATGTACATAGCGCTTCACAGTAGTAATACATATCATTAAATACACAATATATAATAATATCAGGGAATATGGCTTCAGACATACTGTAAAAGTAACATTTAATGGAGTTCCCTGCCCGAGGAGCTACAGTCTAATTGGTAGGTAGGGAGAACGTACAAAGACGTAGGAGAATTTCTTGTAAGTGCGTCTGCAGGGGGCCAAGCTTTAATTTATCATGTGTCCCATGATTATCCATTGCTATTCATATGCTTCTTAAGCAAGTGTGTCTTAAGTGAGTCTTAAATGTGGATAGCGCGAGGGGCTAGTCGGTTATTGAGGGGAAGGGCATTCCAGAGTTTGGGGCCAGAAAGTGAGAAGGTTTAAGAGGCTGGAGAGAGCTTAGATACAAGGGGTAGAAAAGAAGACATCTTGAAGAACGCAAGAGTCGGGATAGTGCATAGCGAGAAATTAGGGCTGAGATGTAAGGAGGGCAGAAGAGTGTAGCTTTAAAAATGAGCAGGAGAATTGAGTGTGAATACGGATTTAATCGGAAGCCAGAGTGGGATTTCGGAGGGAGATGCGGAGACAGATTTAGAACTAGTAGAGTGATTCTGGCCACGTTTAGGATAATTGTATGGACAGGTGAGAGCTGAAGGCCGGACAGCAGGAGGTTCAGTAATCGAGACGTGAGAGAAGAGGGCCTGAGTCAGAGTTTTAGCAGTTGAGTAACAGTGAAAGGGCGTATCTTTGTGATATTGCGGAGGAAAAAGCGACAAGTTTTAGAAACGTTTTGAATATGAGAGGAGAATGAGAGAGAGGAATCTCTCTCTCTCATATATATATACTGTATATCTCAAACAATGGAAAATATGTACAGCAGGCACACCTCAAATAGCACTACTGTAGCACATGAACAGGCGAGTGCACGCATCATAGGAATCATGTAAACAAACTTCACGCAAACCCTCAATTAGGAGTTAAAGAAGAGACAGCACATCGCAGGTAAGTAATCGAAAAACACATCGTATTAAAAGAGCAATCCAAGCACCTTTTTAAGGATTGAAGCAGGAGGTCTTCAGGGCTGAACCCCATTAATTTCAGCTATGGGGACTCCCAGCTTCCAGAGATACTTACCTGCATAGAAGATGCCATTTAAAGCTCCCACGTCACGCGGCCCAATAGCGTAGGGTGACCATTCGTCCCGTTTTTCCCGGGACAGTCCCGGTTTTTCGTGTGCTGTACCGGTTGCCTGACTGT
>WSYH01000927.1:62217-152429 GCA_036426205.1 Ascaphus truei | reverse complement strand
ATGTCCTGGGCACAGAGTTATGATGACAAATACATGGTTACATTAAGTGAACAGCATTATACATTATGTATAAAGACATTGCATGAACAGTTTAACAGTTTAACATATTTTATCTTTTAGGCATATGAAACAGTTACAGACCAGATTTTGGTCTGCATTCAATCTGAAACCCTTCAGTCTACATCTGCGTTGCCCCATAGGCGGATGCCTGAAAGGGTTCCCAAAAAGGTGCTCCCCTTTGCACAGAACCAGCGCGCTAAGGGTTAACATCTGCTTTTGCTTAGTACTGTACTATGCGTTTTGTCAGCTCCACCCACTCGAATGTTAATGACCCAGGAGAACAAAAGGACTTTGGAAAGGCAACTAAAGGTTGTAAGTAGTTTGCTGCTATTCCTTGATGTTTGGTGATTATGAAGCTGCTCCATTGCAATTTGAAACTCACCAGCCCTTTTATTCCCTGTACCCTAATTTACCAATTTACCTGGCCTTATAGATTGTAATGTCCTTGAGGCAGGGCCTCTTCTAACACATTGCAGGCTTATCCTACCTCTTCTAACACAATTGTAATCTTGTCTGCAACTGTAATAATCATACTGTATCTCTAACTTTCATTAAATGTCTGTGAATTGACCGTATAACTGTTAATTTAATGTAACCACGTATTGTTATCATAACTCTGTGCCCAGGACATACTTGAAATGAGAGGTAACTCTCAATGTATTACTTCCTGGTAAAACATTCTATAAATAAATAAATAGATTAAAATGTGAGGGAGCTTTAGTTTTGAAAGAACTTCGACTGGTGGCAGCTTTGAGAGCCTCAGGTAGATTGCTCCATGTGTGAAGTGCACGGTAAGAGAAGGAGGAGCGGCCGGATACTTTGTTGAACCTTGGGACCGTGAATAATCGTTTGGAGTCAGATCTCAGGTGATAAGTGCTGCGTGTGGTAGGGGTGAGGAGCTTGTTGAGATAGGCGGGTAGCTTGCCCAGAAAGTATTTGAAGGCAAGACAGGAAAAATGTACTTTGCGCCAAGTTTCAAGTGATAGCCAACCTAGTTCTTCAAGCATTTCGCAGTGATGTGTGTTGTTCTGTACAGTAGTTACATTGTGGCATAAAGCAGCATATTGAGTGGTAGAGGGTGTCTAGTTTGCTAAGGTGAGCTTGGGGTGCTGTACCATATACTGTATCCTCCTAGACTATAATTGACATTAGCATCTGCTGTGCGATACGCTTTCTGACCAGCGGGTTTAGGGAGGATTTGTTCCTATAAAGTACACCTAGTTTGGCATAGGTTTTTTATGTCAGGGTATCAATATGCAACCCAAATGTTAAATTGGAACTCAAGCAATATGATCAGATATTTAAAACTAGTGACCGGAGCAAGAAGGGTGTTACAATCGGGCTGATCCGAAGCCCTGTTATTGGAAGCTTTAGAAATTAAGCCTTAGTCCCAAATACGATAGGTACAATTTTTTGTGCTTTAAAATAGTTTGTTTTGGGAAATCCAGTGTTCAAGTATTGAAAAATCAGCATGAAGTATGTGTTCAAGATCAGAAATGCTAGTTCCGTGTGCATATAAGATTGTGTCATCTGCATCAATGTGCATTGAAGTGGCCTTACAAGCTGTAGGTATATCATTATTAAAACTGCAGTTCAAGCTCCCGTTTTTTTTATTTTTTTTTATTTTTTTACTTTAATAGTTTCATGTGGGCAATCTCTACTTACCTAAAGAACTGCATAGCTGCCGGTCAATTCGTTCTCCGTCTATTGTTCGGCGAAGTTTGGCGACATCTTTAGATCTGGGGAATGTAAATGGTTGCAATAGGAACAAACATGCTTGTTAAAATAGAATACAAGAAAATTGGTCTTTCAAAGTTATTTTTTTAAACAGAATATGCTAAAAGTATTTTTTTCTTACTACAGAACTGATTTATTAAAAAAAACACACATGCAGGATATTGCTTGAACTGCAGCTTTAAAGACTGAAAAGAGTAGGGGCCCCCGCCTTGTGGGACACCACAGGTGATATTCAAAGGGTTAGAGTTAGAGCCCGAGATAGATACATATTGGGATCTACCCGATAGGTAGAAGTGAAACCAGTGTAGCACCCTTGCTAAAGTATACCACTGCCCCTCATGATAGCTGGCAAGCTGCAGGCAGTGAAGCTAGCACAAGGCTGTGGATGTGAGTTAGTCTCCATACTCAGTTACAATGTTGCACTTCCAGGAACATGTCTGGTGATGTTTTGGAAGATGCTGAAGAGGTCACATGTCTGTGATTGACATGTGTGAGTTAGCACTTCCCAGTATGTGGAGAGAGATGATTGCTCAAATCTCCTGATATAAAAGGTGGGGATCCGCCCTTTTATAGTTCTGTCCAGTTTAGTCTGTCTAGCTAAGGGGAGAGGGACCCTAAAAGGAGTTCCCTATCTTCGGGACATCCCATCTTCATTGTGTGAGATGACAGCCTGTAATCAGGGTTAAGTAGGGTCCTGGAAGTGGGTGCTATGTCTGAGTTAAGTAGGGTCCAGAGATAGACTTCTACCAATGGGAGACAGTAAGACGGATGAGGAATTAGTAGAAAATGAAAACCTGTCCTGTTGCTGCTGCTATGTAATTGAGCTACTGAATAAAGAATCAAGTTAAAAGTTCCTGGTGTCCTTTTCTATTTTTGTGCTATGACCTCTGCTGCAGCCCAGGCCTGAACCCACGGAGAGATGCCTTGAGAAGGTAACCAACTGGAGCAGGTACAAAACCCTGTCAGAGGTGTCACAGACTGTTTATATCCACACTATAATTTATGTACACACTTATCTCTGTCAGCTGGGTGGGATAGAGGTATTACACCACTTTAAAGCATGCACCCCTATTACAGAGCACTGTAGCTTGTTTAACAAGATAACATTATCAACAGTATCAAAAGCCTTTGCAAAATCTAGAAACATTGCAGCAGTCAGTTGTCCCAGTTCCATATCGGGACAAGAGTCCCAAATAGGTTCTCTTAGGAAAAGTTCAAAGTCAATTTCATCAGACAGAATGGGCAGTGTGTCTGTGTGAGGCTCACGGAGCCACGCCGCCCTCAGCGTGCTCCCCGCTCACCTCCTCCGGCGGCCGGTGTTCCCTCGAGGTCCGCTCCTGCCTCCGCTGGCTCCGCCGGTTCCTCCAGTGGCCATCTTGCTACAGGCCCACGCACCCGCCTTTTGAGGCCTTCTCCTCGCCAACGTGGGGCACATGCAACGCGCGCACGCGCGCACAGCACACACAGGCTCCCTCTCATCCAACTCACCTGAGCCGTGCTGATTATTCTTTCTATCACAGCCCCGCTCCACACTTACCTCCCCGCTGCAGGTACCTCATTGGACGCTCTCTCCTACATATGCTTAGCTGCCCCACTGGCACTTTGGCTGAGCATAGTTCCAGTTGTGTTGCTCTCACCTCTTCTCTGCCTCCACAGTCTTGCCTTTTCTTGCTGCTTATCTTCCTGTGTACCGACCCGGCTTTCCACGACGATCCGCTCTTCACCAAACTTGACCTCGGCAAACGGACTACGATGATTCTGCTCTCTCCAAACCCAGACACAGCTAATAGTACCTGCAACATTCCGTACCTCTCCTCCTCTGACCCCGGCAAGTATATCAACCATCCGCACCTCTCCAACCCCGACCCGGCTACCCCGACCAACTCTACACTCCAGACGCGCCCCCGTGGCTGTGAGTGGCGTAATATCCTTTCCCACCTCAGCACTGTGATCCCGCCTTGTTTGTGGTGAGCACAGCGTGATAGTCTGTACATCTCGGTGGTAGAGAAGGGAATGGAAAAAGACGCCTCCGACACATGTCTCACCACTGCTTCTTCCAGGCGCTGGATGCAAATGCACTCATTACAGCCTAAATGATTTTCATACCATCTTCACTAAGCTCATTTAATGTTGACGTCTGGAAATAGCAATGTGCCAATTAATGTATACATAACTCTGGCATTACTTCTGTCCAGACCATGAAATAGGGCATCTCTAATTCAATCCTGAATAAAAGTAATACCAATAACATCACATTATTTCAAGATAACGCAGCACTATCCTGATATAATGTGACATTGTCGTTCACCCTATGTATGTACAGTCATGTGAAAAAGAAAGTACACCCTCTTTGAATTCTATGGTTTTACATATCAGGACATAATAACAATCATCTGTTCCTTAGCAGGTCTTAAAATTAGGTAAATACAACCTCAGATGAACAACAATACATGACATATTACACGTGTCATGATTTATTTAACAAAAATAAAGCCAAAATGGAGAAGCCATGTGGGAAAAACTAAGTACACCTTGTGATTCAATAGCTTGTAGAACCACCTTTAGCAGCAATAACTTGAAGTAATCGTTTTCTGTATGACTTTATCAGTCTCTCACATCGTTGTGGAGGAATTTTGGCCCACTCTTCTTTACAACGTTGCTTCAGTTCATTGAGGTTTGTGTGCATTTATTTATGCACAGCTCTCTTAATGTCCAGTCACAGCATTTCAATCGGGTTGAGGTCTGGACTTTGATTGGGCCATTGCAACACCTTGATTCTTTTCTTTTTCAGTCATTCTGTTGTAGATTTGCTGGTGTGCTTGGGATCATAGTCCTGTTGCATGACCCAATTTCGGCCAAGCTTTAGCTGTCGGACAGATGGCCTCACATTTGACTATAGAATACTTTGGTATACAGAAGAGTTTATGATCGACTCAATGACTGCAAGGTTCCCAGGTCCTGTGGCTGCAAAAACAAGCCCAAATCATCACCCCTCCACCACCGTGCTTGACAGTTGGTATGTGGTGTTTGTGCTGATATGCTGTGTTTGGTTTTCGCCAAACGTGGCGCAGTGCATTATGGTCAAACATCTCCACTTTGGTCTCGTCTGTCCAAAAGACATTTTTCCAGAAGTCTTGTGGTTTGTTCAGATCCAAATTTGCAAACCTAAGCCGTGCTGCCATGTTATTTTTGGAGAGAAGAGGCTTACTCCTGGCAACCCTTCAAAACAAACCATACTTGTTCAGTCTTTTTCTAATTGTACTGTCATGAACCTTAACATTTAACATGCTAACTGAGGCCTGTAGAGTCTGAGATGTAACTCTTGGGTATTTTGCAATTTCTCTGAGCATTGCACGGTCTGACCTTGGGGTGAATTTGCTGGGATGTCCACTCCTGGGAAGATTGGCAACTGTCTTGAATGTTTTCCACTTTTGAATAATCTTTCCCACTGTAGCATGATGGACTTTAAATTGTTTGGAAATGGCCTTATAACCCTTCCCAGATTGATGGGCAGCAACAATTGCTTCTCTAAGATCATTGCTGATGTCTTTCCTTCTTTGCATTGTGTTAACACACACCTGAATGCTCCAGACCAGCAAACTGCTAAAACTTCGGCTTTTATAGAGGTGGTCACACTTGCTGATGATCAATTAATCAAGGGCCTTTGATTAGCAGCACCTGTCTGCTACTTAGCATCTTAATTCCTATGGAAGCAGTAAGGGTGTACTGTACTTAGTTTTTCACACATAGCTTCTCCATTTTGGCTTTATTTTTGTTAAATAAATCATGACACGGTGTAATATGTCATGTGTTGTTGTTCATCTGAGGTTGTATTTACGTAATGTTTAGACCTGCTATGTCCTGTTATGTAAAACCATGGAATTCAAAGAGGGTGTGCTTTCTTTTTCACATGACTGTATGTATGTATATCTTCATTTATATAGCGCCAATAGTGTACTCAATGCTTTGCAAAGAGTATACAGTACAGGGAATTATAATAATACAATAAGTGCAGCAAAGTCAGACAATAGGTAAGGTAATCCCTGCCACGGAGAGCTTACAATCTAAGTGGTATGTTGGGAAATTTACAGAGATAGCAGGGGAGGGAATAAGTGCAGTAGATGGCAGTGCTTGGCCGCAATGGTTGGTAGGAGTGACTGCGTGTGGGATAGTAGCCGTGAGTCCAGGCTATTGGAATGCTTCTTTTGAGAGGTGAGTTTTAAGGTTGGTCGGTATTAAATTAGATGGGTTAACACCATTAGCAGGGATGTGTGGGTGACAGCACCCTATGCTAATGAGTTAAATTATGGTTGTGGTTTTTGCAAATAATTACCTTAGTAAATAAGGTGGTGAGCTAGCCTAATTAAACTAATAAAACTCTAGCTTTGTCACATACCAACTATTAGCTTCGTATGGTTTATTACAACGTATAAACAAATAATAAATCATGTTTATTTATAAATATAATCATGCGCAGTTACTAATTCCCCTCTTCATGTCTCTCTTGAAACAAATTGGTTGTGTTTTGTGAAGTCTTCAACAGTTTTTTCTCCTGCTGTGCAGGAATTATTTAACTATTTGTGAATATTGCACTGCAGTGATCGTATTTCACTGGAAAGATGAAAGACTACAATATTTGCCAGGGACATACTGCTCTATGTTTCTCGTACTGTACAACACACTGTATAGTGACAACAAAAACAAAGGACCTGCTGAATGCTACCCTTTCCAACATTAAGTCCATGACATAAGGAAAAAGAATGTCTGATGCTAGTTAGAATCACAGCTGTCATGCTGTTATCCCTGGTACCCAACTTTAAAGGACGTTGTAGTTTCTGGCTGATCTTAACTGGTAATTTAAGCTGTTGTTATTTTCACTATGAGTTCTGCCATAAGGACATGAAGTAAGGTGCATTGACCTCAAACACTACTTACGCATAAATATCATCTAGGAAAATAACCTTTGATTGTAATCCCAAGCTTCCATTATACACAGCACCTTGTACAACTACAAGGAGGTAATACAATTCAACTATTTGGAAAAACGATCAATTTAATGACTGATAATCAATTGGGCTGTTTGGGGAGTGCAAGAGGCACATTCCATTTACAAACATATTGTGTTCTTGTAGTACTAATAAATAATTAATAAAACACCTAACAGCAGGGGGCGTGCAAATGACTCGGGAGAATGGTCGCATGCTGAATCAGCTCCGTAGAGGGTTGATATATTATAGATTATTGAAATACCTGCCCAAAACCCGGAGATAACTTTATCAAAAGTTATGTAAAACATCAGGCATTGAGTATACATTAGAAAAGCCTCTGAAAAACTCAAAAAAAGAATGCAAACAATAAGGTTTGGAACTTACCTCGAGAAGAACTCAAAGATGGCGGAACTCCACACGGCCTTTCCAGACATCTACAACTTCCTCGGAATCAGACCTAGAGGGAGAAGAAGGAGTGGATATCCCAAAGCAAGACTTGGAAAAGAACATGGCAAAATTATTTAATCGCTTAGAGGCATCCTTCCAAACCGAGCTGAGCAAAGTAGTCCAAGAACTCAAAACTGAGATTGCTTCCCTAGGTAAGAGGATGACTGATCTTGAAAACAAAATGGATGATTGCCTGCAGTATCAAGCAAACACGGACAATGAGTTGAAGAGGCTGGGAACAGAGCTAAGAGAGGTAAAAGACACCTTGGAAGATATAGAAAATAGGGAACGCAGGCATAATTTAAGGATTCAGAAACTTCCCAGAAACAGTTACAGAAACAGAAATGCAGCCATACTTAAAAAAATGTTCAGCGATCTCTCGAGAGTGACCAGTGCTAAGAGGAGAGAGCTGCGCGCCATTACGGTTCTTCTATAGGTGAGTGGAGTAAGGTTTCCCTTTAGACTGGTAGTGGTGGTTAAAGATGGGAGACAAATCTCCATGCGATACATAGAAGAAGCGGACAACTTCCTCCATGCTTTGGGCCTGAGCCCGCAAGAGAGGGAAAGAGATGGGCCCAAGGCACAGAGGGCACCACGTGAGGAAAGAGCAGCTCGAGATCCAGAGACCAGCTGTAACAGGACACAATGAGCCAAGAGGTCAGAAACTGGGGCGACATACAGCTATACACTTCCCAGGATTATCTATAAAGGAGAATACAGTACCATCAGATTACAAAGAAGTACATAGAGAACAAAGACTAAACCCACCATGACCAGCCCAATTCCTATCAAATTACTCTCTATGAATGTTTGCAAGACTTCAGGAGCAGGTAGGACCTCAGTTGCTGAAACAGCAGGGGGCAGGCAAGGGGGCATTAGGTTCACAGGCTAGGGTCCTGGGCAGGCAGCAAGAATCATAGTCGGAGTCACCAGCAGATGTCCAAGGCAGGCGGCAAGAATCGTAGTCACAAGCAAGGGTCAGCAGCAGGGAATCCACAGGGAAATAGGCTATGGCAGGTGCGCGGCAAGGAACAGACAGGGACAAACCTAGTTGCAGGCAAGGACCTTTATTGAAAGGGACAGGACAAATACAGGCAAATGTTCAGGCAGAGGTCAGGGAACACAAAGCAAAGGCAAAGAGAAACAGGAAACTATAAAGGCAGGCAGGGACAGAAGACAGGAGAACCCAAGAGGAGACAGACAGAGGAAAACCCAGAGCAGACAGAAACAGCAGCACACCTGGTGGACAGACAAAGGAACTGTGGCTAGGAGCAGGGTGTCTAGGAAGACACTGACAATGTTAAAGGCCTTAATTCAAATAGAAAATGCAGATTATCATTCTCGGAATGTAAGAGATTACAGGGTGATATCATATCATTCTAATACAGGAGACCCACTTTGACATGCAGGAACCCCCAAATACATTTAAGAGGACCTTTCCAGTTGCATTTTTCTCATCATTCCATGACAAGAGAAGAGGGGTAACCATTCTAGTTAAAACAGATGTCCCGCTCCAAGAGCAAAAAGTTATGAGAGATAAAGGGGTAAGATACATAGACGTAATTGGCCTTTTGGCCGGTATAGATGTTACCCTAGTTAAGATATATGTGCCAAGCGAGCAACAATCAGAATTCTTCAGCGGTCCTTGAGACTGTGGGAGAACGAACTCAGTACCCCCTAATTGTTTGAGGAGACGTCAATATGATTTCAAATCCAGACCTAGACAAATCAGATGCCACACACACACAGTAGTAAATAATGCCAGGAAATGTAGAAATATATTGAAGGAGTTCAACCTAGTGGCTACATGGGAGATACATGGGAGAGCGAAACATCAAGGGCAAAGAGATGTTTTATTCAGCCCCGCATGATTCATACTCTCGAATAGACCCCAACCTTGTATCCCCAATTGTGGTTGAAGGATTGGTACAAGCATCAATAGGGCTAATAACATGGTGAGATCATGCATATACTGATATTACATGTAACTAACCCCCCCCCCTCAATGGGTTTACTAAGTTGCTGTGTGAGAGTTAATAGCGGGATAGTGTGTGCTGGGCCACACCCTGTGTTACCATGGGGATACTGATATAAGAGGTGGTATATAAGTGAGTGGGAATGATCTAGAAGTCAGGTTCCCGGAGGAAAAGAGGAGGGGAGCCTCGGGGAGAGTAGATAGGTATGTTCATAAAGTAATAGTACAGACCAGGCCCCCCACTTTATTATGTTGTAGATAGGGACAGTGCCCCTTTGAGTTAAGATCCCAGAAGAAGGATAATATTGTCCAACATACCTCAAAGACAGGAAAAAGGCATGACACCGTGCAGCCTCATAAAGAGAGGTGTTGGTGAATCAGCTCTAACCGTGGATCCACATTAATATTTCTCTTAGTATGTATTGAAGTGGCAGTTCCAAAACAGCCAAAAGGTATCATGGTCACTTGCAGATGACCAAACAGGACTCCCTTAGGGATCTAGTGTAACCAGGGTAATACCGATAATGATCCCGAAGCAATGATGGGGACGGTCACAGATAAGGAGCAACTAAGTCAACATACCTACATTTGAGAGTTAAGAGTAGGCACTAGTGGAAGCACCATATTTATGTGAGTCCGTTATTAAAATCCAGTACAATGTTGTAACGAGTGTATGAATGATTCCTGTGAAAGAGGACACAAATAAAAGACAGTTGTATTACAAAAGTTCCTGGCACCCATTATTTTCCATCCTTGTTACCTCATCGCCCAGCTGCCTGAAGCCAGCACCCTGAGTCCAGCCAATCCACCCTGAGTAGTCAAACATTGCTCACCGATGTAGACTCCCAAGGAGCCGGGCAGGGAGGGTTACATACACTTAAGACCCCCTTTACTCATGAGCGACCCCACCAATGGAGGCTAACTGACAATTCTAAATTTCCCTGAAGTATATACTAAAACCAAATCAGCGCTGGAAGACTATTTTGAATTCAATAAGGGATCAGTGGATTCAGAGACATCATTATGGGAAGCCCATAAAACTACAATTAACTGGACTCTTATATCTATAGCTTCATATAGGAAAAAAATTAAAAACAAAGATTGTAGCCTTAACTATGGATATCATAAGGCTAGAGCAAGAACATAAGAAAGAACCTGCCAAAAAAATCTATATAAGTCCCCAGTGGGCAGCTGCAGCGCGTGCCATGTTATAAACACTGTAATAACACAAGGCCCTACAGTGCAATACCCACACCACAGTGACACCATCCTGATGGGACCCCCAAGTGTCCACAAAACCAAGCCCACCCAACGTGTGTGGAGTAGCGCTACCCATAGTATGTGTGTGGCAGTTGGTGCACTTGTAGATACCTCCCTGGGCACTCCTGTACCCAGATACCGCTGAACAACAAAAAGGATCCATCTGATCCACCGACATATGTTGGTCTGGTCCGTCCGCGAAGGCATCCGCCTCTACGTGGGGTGAACTCTCGCTGGAGGGTCTCACCATGAAGAGTCTCTTAGTAGCTGATGGTCTGGTCCCAAACCACAGGTCGCAAGTTACCGCGTGGCACTCCTCACTGCTGCTGTGCCTGTCACTATCAGGGCAAAGGTGAGTGTACCTATCTGGGGCCTTCCATACAGCACCACAAGCTGGTAGGGACTCAGGGCCTATCTGGGGCATATGGGGCAAACCTAGGCCTAGTCCAGGGAAGCACTACGCCCTGGACACTACCTCTCTAGTTGCCTCCTGGTCTCCGACTGGCATGGTCCCTCTACAGCACGCCAATTGTATCTTTCTCTGCCTCCGATGATCCGGCAGCCCTATTGCTTGTAGCTGCCCCACCTGACTAGCAGCCCCTCAGACTGCTGGGACTTGTAGAACGTGGTGCGGAGCCACTATAATGACAGCTGCACTTTGGGACCCTCTGCGCATGCGCGAGACTTCTATTGCACATGCGCCAAGACAAGATGGCCGCCGCCTGCACTCCGAGCACCCCACACACTAATGCCGGTCCGCCCGAGCTCAGGCAGCACCCTGCAGCACACCGGAGGCAAGAATGAGCCCCGATTGCCGCCGCAGCTGTTCCACCCCTTCCTCACCCGGCACAGAGGTAAGGGGGCTTGGCTAAACTAACAAAAGTAAAAAGAGATCTATGACAAACAGAACTCATTAATGCCTATCTGAAGAAATGGAATCACCCCAAACTAATGAACAAGGATTTAACATTTTTGAACGAAAAAATATCAAAAAATAGAATTAAGGGAGTTGAATTAAAACATTGAAATTAGTTAAGACCCCGGGGTCCTGATGGACTTTCTAATATACTGTATATTATAAGTGTAGCCCCGAGGTAAAATTTCACTCTCTGGCCCCCCTCTGCGTGTGCCGGGGGATCGCGGGTGCCGCCGTTGTCACTGACGGACCCGCCGAGAGAACGCAAGGGTGGGGGCCAGTGCAGGGAGCAAAGCGTTGCTGTAAGGCGCAGGCCGGTTGCCGGGGACGCGATCGGGTAGGCGGCAAGCGCGAGATAGGACCCCAGGGCTAGGGAGAGATCGCGCGAGAGTAGGGAAGTGTAAAGGGAGGTTAAGGCGGCCATTAGGCGTTCGCGCATGCGCGGGAGAAGCGCGCACGCGGCCCCAGTGTTTAGACAGCCCCCTGGGAACTACAATTCCCAGGAGGCATAGGGAGACAGGCGTCAGGTGCTCCATTGCGGCCAATAGGGCTGGAGGAAGCTCAGCCCGGGAAAAGAGATACATTTCCCGGGCTTTGCATGAGTCAGTCAGGAAGAGGCAGAGGAAGGAGTAGGAAGGGTGTAGGGAGCGAGTGGCTCCTGCACCAGGTAAGGGTTCTCCTTAGGTCCCCAGGCAGGCCCCAATTCCCGGTAAGGGCAGGGGGTAACTGAAGAGGGACGGCCCTAGCTAGGGAGGTCACCCTTAGGTGTGTAGGTGCAGGTTTAGCAGTGCCACAGCGGGTAGTGCTGTGCGCACTGGCAAATAGGCACAGGGTGTGTGCAGTGGATTTGCTGCGGGTTCCAGTGTATTGTGTGTGTAGGACTGTTGCTGTGTGTGCATGCTGCAGTTGCTGGGCGCAGCGTGTGCAGTGTGTGCGAACGTCTGCAGGCTGACGGTGAGGGCTGTGTGTCTGCTGCAGGCGCTTTAGGAGTAGCTAGGTGTTAGTAAGTTACAGATAGGACTGGGTAGCTAGGGGAGGGGGGCAGGTTATTACTCCACAGGCCCTAGGAGTTTTCCCCAAGCCACCCCAGGTTGCGGTTCATCAGGGACAGGCCCTAGGTTAGGGTTCCTGTCACGTTAGGGATAGATAGGGATAGCGGCGGTTGCTGTTCCCGTGAGACGGTGTGTTACCGAGAGACGGTTGTGTTCCCGTGAAGCGGTGGGACCCTCGTTGGGGTCCTGGAGAAGTACCTGGATAGGATCAGACGGAGGCTTCGCACGTCTGACCCTTTTAGAAGAGTGTTGCAGGCCCGAGCATCGGAGTGCTCGGAAGGTATTTCTACACATGTGCACCAACAGGCCTAATAGATAATTTAGTGACTGCGCAGTCACCCACGACCTCCGTAGGAGTACGGGACATTGGGTGTGGGGGATCACAGGACACTGGGTGGGAACACCAGACATTGGGCTGAGGTGATATGGTTAAGGTGATGCGGATAGAGCATGATGTTATGTAATGTGTTATATGTTCTCAAGTAAAGTGTTAGTTATTGTTTTATCGCTACGTGTGTTATTGTATTTCTTACCCAGGGCTATCTTTCATAACGGGGATCCTGGGTAAGTGGAGGCGCTGCACCAGGTAAATGGTAAGGGTTTCCCCAGGCTCCCAGCTAGCGGAGGCTCAGATCTCCTGGAGCCACAGGTGTGATACAGTTACCAGTAGTCCCTTAGAAGAGGTGTGCCGCAAGGAAAGGGACCGGTTAGACCACAAGGGGCCAATGTGAGATTGGGTGGGTCAGGCCAGTTCACAAAAAGGGCTACTGCACCGACACACTTTATTCGAGCAAATACCCAGTATGTACCTGGCAGATACCTGGAATGCGCCGCTCCTCACCTCTGACAAGCCCCGTTGTGTTTGCCTTCCCAGCCTGGGTTCATGCCTGGCTGACGGGCGGCTGATCTGTTAAATGATAATGATTAGGATTTAATAGGCTGCAATGCTTCGCGTGTCTACCAGATGGCATAAATTCATGAATTGTAATGCAGTATATATATATATACTGTGCAGTATTGCAGCCAGCGGGAATAAAATGCTTCAATCCCTGTCTGGAAAATACCTCAATGCACTCGGGCAGAAAACAGTCACAAACCTCAATACACCCGGGTATACCCGAATTCGTGGGACTAGCCAAGCTCGAATAAAGTGTGTCGCCAGTGTACATAAGCAATACGCTAATATTTTAGTCCCACATCTCCTGGATCTATACAACTTATTCCTAGAAGGTAAGCAGATCCCGGAACAAATGATAAAAGCTAATATTGCTATTATCTATAAGGAGGAGAAAGATCCAATGAAATGTGAGAGCTATAGGCCCATATCGCTTTTGAACACAGACCTCAAAATCTATAGCAAAATATTAGCAAATATATTAAATCCGATCCCGCCTGGATTAATACATATAGACCAAGTAGGATTTATCAGCAAAAGACAGGCCTCAAACAACACCAAGAAAATCATAAAGATTATTGAACATATTAACCGCACAAAAGCTATGGCTATTTTGCTGAGTCGAGACGCCGAAAAGGCTTACAATAGAATTAGTTAGAACTTTTTTGAATAAGACCTTGGAGGCATTTAGTTTTATATTTCCATATGTCAGAGTGATAAAAGCCAGTATCAAAACCCAATGGCAGCGCTAATACAGCTCAATCCCATTATAGCGCGATCTGCTACAATGCGGATCTGCTTGTAACGCGGTGATAACGTGGATCCCGTTTAAAAAAAAAATACATTTTTACATTTTTTTTTTTTGTAAACTTGGGGCTTTCCAAATGTGTGTGTATGTGACACTGACAAACTGAGTGAAACACTATGTGTGTGTGTGTAATACTGTAGCTAATAAGGAATCTGTGTTCTGATGTTTGATACACATTAGACATTTATTAGGTAAACAGTGAGATAGTGAGAGTCAGAGCACAGATGTTTGCAGAATATTCAAAGGCTCAGAAAGGTTAAATAAACCAGGATCAGGGGACAAGGTGACCACTCACCTGAGGCAGAGGAGACCTCAAACCTTCATGTTATTTTCAAAAGGGGGACAGGAGTGGAGAGGAGAGATGACATGCCTGGTGACACCCAGCCCCTGTCCCAGCTGCCACGAAAGGACACAAGGTGCCTGCAGGGCCCTACTTACCATGGAGGTGACCAGGGAAGTTAGAGAGACCTGCACCCTTGGTCCAGTGTCCCCTAAGGTGACTCGTGTCAAGATGTGCTTGTCCTTATTAGGTGCCACTTATTGCAATCATCACTGCAGATCCCAGTGTCTGGAACCAAGCAGCTGCTTAACCTAGCACGCAGCCTGACCATTGGTACCTCTAGGACTTGTATGCCTCATAAGGGGAGCACAAGACAGGTGGGCTTAAAGGACAGACAGAGTCAAATCTGTAGGACACAATACTGTGGGTGTCCCTCTTCTGGATGTCTTTGTCACTCTGTGGGTGTATATCTGTATCTGTCTTCTCATTGATGTCTCTCAGCATATCACTCTGTCACTCTGTGGGTACACACACACACACCTACCTGTGTGGGGTGCCGCCGGGGTGCCGCCGAGTTCCCTGATCGTGGCGACCATTTTTTTCTCTGAATGCTTTATTGCTACCTACACACGGAGACAGACAGACAGACACAAGGAGACAGACACCCCCCTTCCCCACGTGTGATGGCTGACCTGTGGTGTCGGATCCCAAGCACCCTGCTCCGGGTAAGTCCTGTGTGGGTGTTCTGCGGGTCACCTGATCGCGGCAGCCATTTTTACCCCCGCAATCCCGTTTATAACGCGGTCGTATCGGGTGGACCCCGAGCACCGCGTTATAACGGGGTTCAGCTGTTGTACCAGGTGGGGAATCAAATATAATCAGAATAACTAATGGCACAAGACAGGGATGCCCCCTCTCACCCTTGTTGTTCACCCTGATAATTGAGCCACTATCAGCCGCAATAAGGGGGAACCCAAATATAAAAGGAGTTGAAATAGGGCAAGAAACATACAAACTCTCCTTATTTGCTGATGACATTATTTTGACAGTCCTGAATTTACTGACATACCCTTGCTAACCTGCAGGCCTTTCTTACGGATTTCAGAGAATTATCTGGCTATGAAATAAATACTGACAAATCTGAGGCTTTGAACTCAACCCTAACAGAACATGATACCAAATTACTTAAACTAAATTTCGATTATAAATGAGTGGAAAAGCATCTAAAATATTTAGGAATATATCTGACAAAAGATTATCATACCCTGTTTAAAAATAATTACCAAGAATTGTTTACACATTTCAAAAAAGATTTGCAAAAGTGGAATCAATTTCAACTTTCCTGTCGGGGAAGGATAAACTCAGTGAGAATGAATATCTTTCCATGGACTATTATACTACTTCAAAACCTTCCCGATTCCAAGCCCACTTAACTACATTAAAGGCATACAGAATCAAATCATTAAATTCATATGGTCTAATAAAAGACAGAGAGTCGCCAGTTCAGTTCTATTAGCACCAAAAGAGGTAGGATCCATCTACTCTTTCATAAAGAGTCAGGAGGGTGCGAAATGCATAAGCGATTTCCCTTCATGTATGTCACGGGACTGTAGGAGTGCTCACCACAAACCGGACTAGACCGCGAGGCCGAGGTGGGGATACAGGTAAACCACCGCCCTACAGCCATGTGAGCGGGTCCAGTAAGCAGAATAGTGTGGATAGCCTGGGTCGGGGTTGGAGAGTGTAGACTCGTAGAGGTACTTGCCGGAGTCAGGGTCGGAGAGATCAAGAGTAGTTGAAGTCCAAAGCCAGGGTCGAGGAGAGGAGAAGGTAGAAGTCCGTAGGGCGAACCGGGGTTCAAGGGTGCCAGAGGTCGGGAGTCCAAATTCAAGCAAGGTTCTGTAACAGAAGGACAAGAGCAGACTGCGAAGTAGCTTGTAGCAAGCACAACCAGAGACTGACTATGCTCAGCAATCAGCTCTGGGCTGGTAGCACTATATACTGATAGGAGCCAATGGGAACTACCAGCAGTGAGGTCAGATGTAGGTAGAGCGCTGATAGGCTGAGGATGCAGGACAGGTGTGGGAGGAACAAGTACATTGGCGGCAGTGGAGATGGACATATTTGCGATCGCACGTACGCGCGATGCCCGCGGCGGAAGGGGAAGCAGGAGCATGCCGGGAGGATAGGCAGAAGCCGTCGGCGCACGCGGGGGTCTGCCCCAGCGGCACGCATGTCCGGGAGCAGATGGAGGAAGGGAGGAGAGAACGCGGGGCCGGACGCCGCACGCCCCGGCGGCGGAGCTGAGTGCTGGAGCAAGCGCCACGGGCGGCGTCCTTACAATGTAAATCTATGCTTAAATAAATACTTCTTTTTTTTTTTTGCATTTAATGGTTTGCCTTCAGCAATGTGTCCACACTCAGGCTGTGCACCCCCCCATTTTCTTTTTTTTTGTGGAAAGAGGCCAAGGCTCCCTCAAGTCAAAAAGTGGAACGTTAACTAGAGGATGTAATGCAGATGGAAAAAATACCATCATTCTTAAGGCATACTGGGAAGAAACTTTTTGAAGTATGGAATTCTTGGATCCATAGATAATTCAAAATTAATCAACAATCCAAGACAAGGGGAGCTTCAACCTAAAAACTATATCCCCCGTGGGAAATAGGATGGCCTAAAATGACATGGAGAGCTGAACCTGTATAAATATAAGTAAAAGAGATTATAATGCTGTGATTGGTTTTAAGGTCATTGTTAAATTGTCGGTTAATTTCCCCCTCCCCTCCTTTTCCTCACCCTTAATTTGTATTTCTGTTGTCCCTTTCATTTTGTGTACTATTTACAAAAACTTCAATAAACACATTTTGGAAAAGGAAAAACACACCTACAGTAACAGCATGCCCTGGCTGCACACTGTCACTTATTGAGACAAATCTTACTCTCCGTTTACTGGATTCTGTTGGTGTCAATGGAGTCATCTGTTTTAAGAACTGAATTTCCACTGTCAGCTTTCATGTGATGAACATGTCAGATATCTAGTGTGTTAAACGGCCTCCTATTTGGAAAGATCAAATAGCTGAGGGCACAGCGATGAAACCTGCTAATCTGCTTTTCATGTGTTTTTTTTCCTGGGAAGGCAAATTACTCTGTGACTGCAGATCAGAGAAAGCAAAATGATGTGTGTATAGTGGGTTTTTTTCTACTCTCTATAATTTTTCCTAAATATTGCAATGCACCATGGGGAACTAAGGATGCCGTGTCTTCATGTTTCACCAAGAGTAAGGTTCGAAGTAGTCGGGTGGTGAACCAAGTATTTTCCAGTTCAGTCCAAATTTTAGTGGGGCCTGCTGTTTTTATTCTGACATAATCTCTTCCCCTACAGGCTATCACTTAAGTAGATGGGTCTCTTAAAGAGGCTGCAGTAAAGTGTCACAAAAATCTTGCACTTCTGGGGAGGTGTGCTAAAAGCTGTTATAGAAATCAAAGGATGCTCAGTATAATGAAACACATTAAAAATGGCATTACGAGTTACATTTAAAAATAAAATGCAGTAAGTATTATCCAATACTACAGAACTGATTCATTAAAAACAAAAAAACACGTACTGTAGGATATTGAATGTATTTCTCCTCTTCATTCAGAGATCCACTAAAATATCTGAGTCATACCCTCAGACATTTAACACAGTGTTGATTCTATTGGGTAGATGAAAAATATAACACTCTGATCCGGCATTAACTGACATTGACTTGAATCAGCTCTTATTGAATCACTGCGTATATCCTGCTAAGTAGTTCCTCACATCTCACATGGCTCCCTTTTGTTCCTGTAGGAGCCAGCTGTTTGACACTTCCTATAAAAAGTGAAAATGGAAGTGTGTTTGATGCAATGCTCCATTTTCTGCATGTGTTTATATCAAATTCAAGAGCGTTTCCTACCGGTGAAGCAAATTGTCAACCAGAATAGTTTACACCACTTCAGATTTACAAAACAAGTGTTATTTATTTATTTATAAAACGTTTTACCGGGAAGTAATACATTGAGAGTTATCTCTCATTTTCAAGTGTGTCTTGTTATGATGTTATGATGACAAACAATACATGGTTACAAGTACATAGTTACATAAGTGAACAGGGTATATAGTATATACAAGAAATTGCATGCACAGTTAGAGATAATATATATTATAGGCGTATGTAACAGTTACAGACCAGGTTAAAATGTGAGACAGCTTTAGTTTTTAAAGAACTTAGACTGGTGGTGGCTGTGAGAGTCTCCGGTAGGTTGTTCCAGTTTTGGGGTGCACGGTAAGAGGAGGAGCGTCCGGTTACTTTCCTGAACCTTGGGACCATGAACAGTCTTTTGGAGTCTGATCTCAGATAAGTGCTCTATGTGGTAGGGGTGAGGAGCTTGTTCAGGTAGCTGGGTAGCTTGCCCAGAAAGTATTTGAAGACAAGACAGGAAAGATTAACTTTGCACCTAGACTCAAGTGATAGCCAATCTAGTTCTTTGAGCATTTTGCAGTGATGTGTGCTGTAGTTGCATTGGAGAACAAAACTGCATATTGAATTGTAGAGGGTATCAAGTTTGCTAATGTGGGTTATGGGTGCCGAGCCATATACTATGTCCTCATAGTCGATTATTGGCATTAGCATCTGCTGTGCAATATGCTTTCTGACCAGCAGACTTAGGGAGGATTTGTTCCTGTAAAGTACACATAGTTTGGCATAGGATTTGGTTGTCAGGGTATCAATGTGCTGCCAAAATGTTAAATGGGAGTCAAACCATATGCCCAAGTATTTAAAACTAGTAACAGGAGTCAGGGTGGTATTAGTGTTGGTTCTGATCTGGAGCTCAGTCATTGGAAGCTTTAGAAATTCAGCCTTTGTCCCAAATGCCATTGTTACAGTCTTGTCAGTGTTTAAAAACAATTTGTTTTGGGAAATCTAATTTTAAAGTCTCAAAAAGTCAGATTGAAGTATGTGTTCAAGGTCGGAGAGGCTAGGGCTGTGTGCATATAAGATTGTATCACCTGCATACATGTGTATTGAAGCCCCCTTACAAGCTGTAGGAATATCATTGATGAACACTGAGAAGAGTAGGGGCCCCAGAGCAGAGCCTTGCGGGACGCCACAGGTGATATCCAGGGGGTTGGAGTTAGAGTCTGAGATAGACATATATTGGGATCTACACTATAGGAAGGAATGAAACCAGTTTAAAGCATGCTTCCGAATTCGAGAGCACTGGAGTTTGTTAAGCAATATAACATTATCAACAGTGTCAAAAGCCTTTGCAAAATCTATGAATATTGAACCAGTGAGTTGTCCCCGTTCCATTCCACACAGGATTTCATTGCAAACTTTTAGCAGGGTAGTTATCGTGGATTGTTTGGGGCGAAAGCCAGATTGGAATTGGCTAGGGAAATTTGTCTTGGTATAGTAATCGCTTAATTGGGAGTGAACACATTTTTCCGTGACTTTGGATAGGATTGGGAGAAGAGAGATTGGCCTGTAGTTTGAGACAGTGTTTTTCTCCCCACTTTTGAAGATTGGGATAACTCCGGCAGTTTTCCAGGTCTTGGGGATATGGCCTGCAGCCAGAATAGAGTTGACTATGGAAGCAATTGGTTTGGCAATGGCTGGGGCATCAATTCTTAGGAACTTAGATTGCAGTATGTCAGGTCCACATTGGCTGCTTAGTTTTAATTTGTGGAGCGCTTGTGTAATCTCTTCTTCAGACACTGGGACAAATTGAAAATTGTGAGCAGTGTTGGGAGAGGGTGGGGCTATAGGGTACTCTCAGGATGAGGTTCATGTTTGTGGTTTGGGTTGCGTTTCGCTAAAAAGTTAATAGCACACCCCACAAAGTAATCATTGAATGTATTTGCAATGTCAGTGGGATTTGTCAGAGTAATGTCCTGCTCAGTGATATTACTTGGTTGTTGATGGCTAGAAGGCTGGAATATATTGTTGATAACCTTCCAGAAGTTAGCTAGGTTTGATTTATTCTGGCGAAAATTGTCAAAGTAATATTGTGATTTTGCAAGTCTTGTTTGCCTTGTGCACATATTCTGCAGGCATCTGTAGTTATTAAGATCCTTGGCAATGCCAGTTACTTTGTAGCTTTTCCACAAGGCATGAACTGGTAGAGCGCTATAAAGTCAGTTGTAACCCATGGAAGGTGGGCCCCCCGTACCCTTAGTACCCGCAGTGGAGCATAGGTATCACAGAGTTTTAAGAACTCGGATTGGAAATAGTCAAGCGCAGAAATAGGGCGGAAATTAAGTCGATTCTGTGCCAAGGGCAATTGGTAAGGTCAGCCAGAAACTGTTGTGGGTTAAAGTTTCTAAATGTTCTAGTGAGGAGAACTGATTGGGGTGGTTTAATTTTCCTTACACAGTACACTATTGCATGGTCCCTGAAAATGTCAGGAATTTGAGGATTCAGAATGCCAGAGGAATTGAGGAGAGAATCCAGTCTAGCAAGGAATGGTTGTGAGATTTCAGGTTTGTCCGTGTGGGTTGGGAAATGAGTTGTGTTAGGTTAAGTGACTTGAGTTGTATCTGGATTTTGTGGTTTTTAGGGTCGAGCCAATTGTAGTTCAAATCCCCAAGAACTAGCAGCTCACTCTTATCATTCAGAGAGGAAATGGAGCCAAGAAACTGGGTGATATCAGTCAGGGATTGTAGAGGGGCTTTAGGGGGGCGGTAGATGCCAGCAATCAAGATGGGCTTAGAAAAGAGGAGGTAGATTTTGCCAACTACGATTTCAAAAGAGGGTGATGCACAGAGACACCTCTTTATAAACTATGTGTCATGTAACTTTTTCCTAACTCCACTTCTTGTAAAATCACAAGCTGACATATGGCTACGGATGAGAGAGGTGCCCTAAACCAGGGGTGCACAAACGTTTCTGCTTGTGCCCCACTGTCTGCTCTCCCCCCCTGCTTGCGCCCCCCTTCTTACCGTCTCCGTGGCATGATGGTGTCATTTGTCACGACGTCATGTGACGTCGCGTTGCCATGGTAGCGCATTTCCATTTGACCCTGCGGTGTTATTTGATGTCACGTTGTCATGGCGACGCGTCGCCGCAGAGGCAGCTGAGACCAGGTAAGAGAGACTTCGAGGCCTCGTGCCTCTCCCGGCATTTAATTTAAATGCCTTGGGGAAGAGTGCAGGGCCTCTGTAAGTGCCCCAGTTTGCACTCCCCTGCCCTAAACCATTGATTCGAAGAAAGTTGCATCACAATCCTCGTTCAGATATATCACAAAATGTTTCCCCATTACATTAAGAAAACATATTGTGGGCTGACAATACATATAACTAATAAAGCACCTACCGATTAACATATCCTGGCTGCACATTGTCTCTTATTGGGATAAATATCATCCTCCTAAAAGTTTACATGCCTCCATTAGTGGCAATGAGATCACTCACTTTAAGAACTACATTTCCACTGTCAGCTTTCATGTGATGAACATGCTAAACATCTAGTATATGCCACCGCCTTCCAATTGGGAGGATCAAATGTCTGAGAGCAATGAAAGCTGCTAATCTGCTTTTCATGTGCCTTTTGCTGGGAATGTAACCTCTACGAAAGCGGAATAGAGAAGGCAGAGTGAAGGTGATTTTTTCACCTCTGTGATTCCCTGAAAAGCAGTAGTGTATCCGGTGGAATGATCAGAAGAGCCAGGTGTTACCAAACCTGTGTGGGGAAGATGCATAAAGAAAGTACAAATAGACATTTGTTCTGATGCCTTGCTAGCCAAAAAAGTTTACGCCACTTCAGACATGGCAGATTTATTGCTGCAAACACAAAGTAATCAAAGTAACGCACATAGAAATAGGTTGCTGCATCTCATTATAATCTGCACGTCATGTAACTCACCCTAATTCATTCGATTGAGAGAGGGAGACAGTGAGCAAGAGAGGGAGGGGATAGAGGTGGAGGAGAGAGCATGGGGAAGAGTGAGGACGGGAGTGAGAGAGGGGGCAGTGAGTGAGCAAGAGATGAGGTGAGTCAGAAAGAGAGGGAGAGGGGGTGGTGAGTGAGCAAGAGAGGGAGGGGAAGAAGTGAGGGTGCAAGAGGGAGGAAGAGGGTGAGAGAGACAGAAGGGGGGGAGAAGATAGGAGGGGTGTGAGAATGGAGAGAAATAGAGGGGGTTAGAAACCAAAGTGTGTGAGAGGGGGAAGTGTAAGAGAAAGAAGAGGAGCTCACATGGCCCATGACACCTGGGGCCGTAGTGGAAACTCTAGTCGTTGGCCCTGGGAAAGTTGTTGTCGGCCGTGTTCGGACACACTTCCTATCACCAAGACTGTTTTAAACCTACTAACAAATATCAAATAAAACTGTACTAGTATTCACTCTACCCAATGAAAACTTCTGCTTAATAAGAGCCATAATTACTAGAGATGGGTGGATTTACGAGGACGAGGAATTCAATTTAGTAATGTTTCCAGTTGTATATATATCCCTCAAACAATTAAGGGAGACATGCTTATGCTCAAAAAGGAGCACACCTGAGGAACCCTGGGAGATATGCAAATGACTATGCAAAATATATTTAAATTACTTATTTATAAAATGTTTTACTGAAAAGAAATACATTGAGAGTTACCTCTCGTTTTCAAGTATGTTCTGGGCACAGAGTTATGAACAATACATGGTTGCATTAAATGAACAGAGGTTATACAGTCAATTCACAGACCTTTCATGGACAGTTACAGTTGGAAAATTGGGTACAGGGGATAAAAGGTCTGGTTAGTTTGAAATAGAGAAGCTTTAAAATCACCAAACATCAGCAAAGGGCAGCAAACGGATCACACCCTTTAGCTGCCCTTCATCTGTGCCAAAGGCTGCCCACCTTTCGGGCGACACAGATGTAGGCTGAAGGGGTTTAGATTGAATGCTGCTGTGGTTTTAGTGTCCTTTGTCCTCCTGGGTCATTAACATTCCAGAGGGTGGGGCTAACGAAATACAGCAGTAAGCAAACACAGATATTAACCCTTAGCATGCTGGTTCTGCGCAGAGGGGAGCAGCTCATTGGGAACCCCATCAGGTGTCCGCCTTTGGGCGATGCAGATGCAGTCTGAAGGTGTTCAGATTAAATGAGTCACAGCACACACTTCCTAGAAGTATTTCCACTTTGTGTCAATCTATGAAGGTCTTTGTCCAAGTTTTGAGCTGTGTGTGTCAGTGTGTGATTTGGGGAGTGTCAAACGGAGGGGTTCGAGGAGAAGTTACATATGATGCACAGATTATAATGAGATGTTTCAAACTCTGCATTTCAGTGCACCACGTTTGTATCCTGTGTTTCCGCAAAAAAAATCTGCCAGGTCTGAGGAGACGTAGACTTTTCTGGACAAAAATGTGCGTCACATGTAATTACATTTACATTTGATTACATTTGACGCAAAAGCAAACAGAAAATGGAGCAGTGCGTCAAAACAAACTTCTATTCACAATTTGTTTATGTTGGTACATCCCCCCTATGACTTTCTTATTTTTCACTTATACTTGATAGGAGTACTGCCCAGGACAAACATGAAAACGAGAGGTAACTCTCAATATATTACTTCCAGGTAAAACATTTTATAAATAAATAATATACAGCTGTGATAAAGAAGACCAAATGAGTGCTGCTTTTTCTGTGAAGTCGCGGTTCCATGATGAAATGTGTAGGGCGCACTCGTTACGTCACCCACAGACTGTCGGTGGAAGCGGAGACATGGAGGCACGCTTTGATTATGGCAACCTGCTGTTATTTGCTGGAACATTGGAACATTTTTTTGCAGTCCCTCGCTTGCATTGGCAGGCTGAGGTTTAAATACTGTTTCTGGATGCCATCTACAGCACTCCTGGTTTCCAGCTACATCTATCACCTCTCATTTCCTCTCTCAGCACTCTGGTCCAAGATGTTGACTCTGTTGTGGTGACCATGAGTATTACTCTCCCTATGCTTATATTTAACCTTTCCTTGTAAGTACATCTCTCACCACTCATTTTAATCATTATATTAAATATTTTTTTAAACGGCTAAGCACTATGGAGGACGCGATAGATAGAGCTTAAGTACATTGTTGATAACGCAATCATTCAGAAAACATAATTGCCACTTAGAATCAATCACTTGTAAAGAAGTATAACCTTTAAGTATACTTTTAAAGCCTTTAATTTAATATAACAATGTTATAGCTTTTCAGCTGTAGTGCTTACTGAACATTTACTGTGAAAAAAAGTCATTACAAAAATGTATTTTTTCTTTAGAAATTAGGTGTACATTGATTTCCTTCATTATTTTCGTTAAAAAAAATGTATTATGTTTTATGATTTTAAACCTTGGCTTAAAAGTATGTTTCATTTGTCTGTGAATCCTACGTGGCACAGTATGAATTTGAGCTTTATTATATATTTTCAGCGAGAGGCTTGCCAGTAACATTGTTCTTGTATGCTCACACGGTGTATAGAAATATTAAATAACATGTTTTATGCACTGTGAAGTTGGCTGTTGTCCATTGTATCTACGATTAATTTGATACGTCATTGAACAGTAACATGGAATGTGGGATTTTTAAAGCAATATTCCAGATGATAATTCCTCTTTTCTATATATTTTCCCCACAGGCCCAAAAAGTGAGACGGTGTCTGCAAAGAGGGTCTTGTTCATGCCCTGGAGAATATTGAAGAAACCAAAGATACATTTCCAATGTTTATAGGAACCAGTTGGTGTCTGTCATGAAGTCATTACCATCTCACAGCTATCACTGGCTAGCATCCTATGGTACTGGGTTACCCTAAGACAGCAGTGTGCAAACTCCCCGTGCCTGCGCCCCCCTACGTGCTCCCTCCTTGGTCGTGCCCCCCCCCCTGTGTCTAATGACGCTTCAAATAACGCTGCGGCGTCATGTCTCCAATGGCAACGGGCGTCGTTTGACGCCGCATTGTCATAGAGATGCGTGACCAGAGCCTGGTAAGTAAGTTTACAGAGGCCCTCGCGGTCTCAGCGCGGGGCCTTTGTAAACGGCGCGCTCCCCCAGAAAAGTCTCGGGGCGCCACCCAGTTTGCGCACTGCTGCCCTCAGACAAAGATTTTGTTGAAGACATCTTGGGTAAGTTACATACGGCAGTGTCCAGCACTCAGCCAGCTAGGATTCACCCTGTAACCCTCTGTTTGGTGAGTTTAATCTTATTTTGTGCATTGTGTTGCTCCTATTGGTTCAGGCCAAAGTACACTTTGTTTATTTAACTCCTTTTTCTGGTGCTTGGTAATTCTATATTGACCAGATCTATTGTACGCAGTGGGATTGGTCACTTCGGAGAATATAGAAATATCACCTAAGTGAGTTTACCCACAGGATGTCACCAGATGGGATTATCCCGACATCCCTTCAGCTCTAGAGAATCACTGAACTGTGTCCTTTATCACACAGTATGTTATGGAGCATCATTTTGTATTTCTTAACAATGAATAGTAGTTTCCACTCTGCTGACCATACCATTAAATTATCTATAACAATGTTTTACTCATCCCTCCAAGTTTAGCCAGTAAGCTTAAAATAGATAAAGATTTTCCTAAGACCAAAATGTTCTCAAAAACCTCTAATTGGGGACCACTCACCACACCATGTTTTAGAAAAACCCAATGCACTTTCACGCTGACGAAAGCACCTGACTTGCAAATGGATAGAATGTTGAGTGGTCGCCCATTGAACCTTATCTGGCTCATGGCGCAAAGGAGAGGTTTGAGTACCTCTGAATTAGACCATACAAGTGAGTCAAATGTATCCAAGGACCTGTCATCTATGCCCCATTGTGGTTTGCACAGCCTGGTCTTATGTCATTTGTAATGTACTTCGTATGTGACCATTCAGTGCGTTTAGGACCATTTCTGTTGTAGAACTACTGTGAGGTGCCTGTAACCATTATAAGTGACTAGTGAGTCCTCAAAGACCTACAAATAATGGTAAAATAATCTGCAGGAGATGCCTACAATTAAATCGTTTACCATACCAGTGGATAGAATCATTGCATTTGTTAGCAGCAAACAACAGTTACAGAAAATTAGATTTTTTTTATGGTCAGGATAGAAATGAAAAAATGTAACTGCTGTGATGCAGATGAGATTCACCACAAAACTGAATGTATCTAGGGTCATATGCTACAAATAAGGATGTACAAGGTAATCCAACAACTATAATGTGGTATGTCAGACACAGTTCTTGTGTATTCAGAAAATGTATTGAAAAAAATGCAGTTTGTGGTCTTCGTTTTGCTATAGAAATGCTTGGCAGATAATCCTTGAAGCTCTAAATGCATTTTCACAGCTTCTATTCCATAGAAAATTAATCTTTCTAAACTATTTCATTGCAGTCCAATACAGAAAACAATCTGCTGAACACCAAAACTACTGGTAACTTGACGGTGAAACCACAGTGAAATATGAGACCACTTGAAGAGCTCATTACAAACCAAAGTTGTTTTTCTCTGTGAGGATTAGGACCGCGCTGTGACATTAAAGCTTGGAACCACAGTATTGTTTGTGCCATGAAAAAGATGAAGTCACTGGTACACTCAAAAGTATTCCAAAGTATTAGCTTGGCCACCGTTACACGGGCTCAGGTGCTGGGTCACTCACATGGTGTCCAGCTACACAGCCTCTGCCAGACAGAAACTGCAAGAACAGAAGCGACGTCACTGTAAAGTTGGTGCTATTTAAAGCAATAGCCGCTTGGAAACAGTTTGCCTTAAGACTCTGAATACTCCCAGTTCCATCCACACCACCAGTATCACCACCAATTAGTATTACTAACACCACTAGGCAAATATGTGTTTCTGTGTGACTGTGTCCTACTGAGAATTTGGACGAAAAGGGCATTTTTTTTTCTCCCAAGAATTTCCAGTGCGTAGTTTGTTCCTAATTTTCGGCAAATTTGTGGCAAATGTTGCCAGTTTAAAGCAGCAATTCAAGATATATATATATATATATATATATATATATATATATATATATATATACAGTGTTCGACAAACCTATACATTTGCTCGCCCCGGGCGAGTGGATTTAACCCCCGGGCGAGTAAATATTGGCCCAAGCAGCACACGTTTGGTACTAAGTTAAGTTATGGTGAGTAAAAAAAGTGACAAAAACCCTCCACAGGAAAGCAAATATGCAAATATAGCTGTATGCTCATCTGCATGTCTTAGGCAGGTCTGCAACCCCGCCTTTCCCCATTATCACCCAGCATACAGCACTTCCACTGCAGCAAGGGATTCTGGGAAATGACATGCAAATGAGCACACAGTTTCACTTTTTGCCTCAATAACCATTTTTAACATGGTTCCCTATAGGCTTAAGCTTGCTGCATGGTCACAGCTTTGAGCACAGCCAGGGTTAAGGTGCATACCCAGAAAACCACTCACAGACAGCTGTTTCGACCTTGATGGGTCTCATCAGTGTGGGGTTGATTTTACTGGGAATGCAAGAGAGGCTATGGGATAGGCTAAACCATGCAGACATGCAGATGAGCATAAAGCTATATTTGCATATTTGCTTTCCTGTGGAGGGTTTTTGTCACTTTTTTTACTCACCATAACTTAACTCAGTATTATGGTTTAGCCTATCCCATAGCCTCTCTGGCTCTCGATCTCGGCACTCCTTGGACAACACTCACTCTGTTAACCCCTTGAACACGGTTTGGACAACGACCTATCTCCACTCTCCACTCCCTGACTTCGGCGAGGCATCCTTCACTCTATCTCTACAACCGGTACCGGCAAGTATTGTCTACCTTACTACACCTGGCCTGGCAACGCTTCATACCACACTCCGGACACGCTCCCTTTGCTGCGGGTGCGTGTATTACCACTTCCCCCTTCAGCTCAGGGGACGGGTCTGGTCTGCGGGCAGCACCGGCGTAACAATATTTCACACTCACCCGGATTTTCGAGCCGGCCCGCCCCCCCCCCCCCCCCCCCTTCTGATTTTGCTGGCTGAGTTACGATCTGTTCTCTGATTGGTCGCCAGCCCCGGCTCCATGTTAGACATAGTACACCGAAGCCTATGTAAGGGGACTGGCTGATCAGAGAACCAGACGATTTCAGGCTTAGGTCGGTGAGGCGCTGGCTTTTCAAAGTTGTTCTGTTGCGAATAGCAGAGCGACCGGCTTCGGTTTTAGCCGGAGAAGCCTGCCTAGCTGTGACTAAGTTCAGCAGTTTGCGGCCAAGTTCTATTTTCCGCTTTGCTCGGTATAGAGGCTGGTATATTCCAGGAGGAAAGTACTGTGCGGTTTCTGAACCAGGAGCGGACAGGGTAAGCCTTCTAAAGTGGGCACCCTGCACCTAGTTAGGCTAGTGTCTCCCCCAGACCACAGTAAGTGTATATTTTCTGTATTTTGTGTAATACCTGTATGCCTGCTGGTTTCACCGGAATAACCATCATTTTATTCCACTACCTTGTTTTGCCTAATGAATGATCCCAGTAGGTAAAAGGTGTTAAAAGTACTGGTCTCCCGTTACACTTACCGGTGTAGGGGGTGCCGGTAGCTGCTCTGGCTATGATACCTGGTTCACATAATGGCGGCGTTTAAATGTCCCGCGTTACGTGGGCCAATAAGAAGCCATGATGTCACCTGGTGCAGCTTCCTATTGGCCTGCATGACCAGGACATTTAAACAGAAGGAAGATACCGGAACCCCATACCGAGGTAACTATCTCTGGAAGCAGGGGTCCCCGGAGCTGAAATTAATAGGGTTCAGCTCTGGGGACCCCCTGCTTCAATCCTATTCAAAAAAGTTAAATAAAAAAACATTGCTTGGACTGCTGTTTTAATGAACTTGCACAAAAGATTTGCATGGCAAGAATAAACATATTTAAATGATTTCTGAATGTTCAGCCAAGAAGTGTTTGCAAGTATTATAAACTGAAGTTTAGCATGGGGTTCACTGCCCCTATCTTTGTTTTATTGCTTTATTTCTCCATTACCACTTATCCTTATCTACAGTAGGTTGTCTCAACTTGGGGGGATGTGTAACCCGTAGCTCACCACAAACGAGGTGCGACCGCAGGGCTGAGGTAGGGAATTGTATAGAACGCCGATCACAACCACGAGGGCGCGTCTAGAGTGTAGGATAGTCTTGCAGGCTGGATCAGGGTAATAGAAGACAGCGTAAATGAGGTACTTGCCGTGTCTTGGAGTATAGAGTAACGGATCGTTGGGGTACGTAGTCGGTCAGGATTGGAAAGCGAAGAGTAGTTGTAGAGCCAAAGCCAGGGTCAGTACAGGAGAGAGCAGCGTCGTCATGGTCCAATGCCAAGGTCAGTGCAGGAGAGAGTAGAGTCATCGTATCCAAATCCAAGGTCAGCGCAGGATAGTATCGAGGGTAATTTCCAGGCAGGGTCAGGCAGCAGGATTCAGGCAGACAGGCACAGGGCGGCGAGTACAGCGTCACACAAACTGGAGTTATGCTCGGCAAGGCAGGAGAGCACTGAGCTGGTATAAATAGGACCTCCCACCAATGGGAGGCAACCAGGAAGTTAAGGAACCTTCACTGATAGGCTGCTGGATCGCGCAGGTGTGTCCTATTGTGCAGCCGATTAGGAGTGAGGATGGACCCTCTGGAGAGCGTGCGTGCCCCACGCGTAACCCGCGTATTACGTTGGTGACCTGGTCTCGTGCCAGTCACACTCGTTACGACACCCGCGTCAGTACGGGGGCAGAGACCGAAGGCGGGGCCTGAGACAAGGGGGGAGGAGCATGTGCGGCGTCTGCACCGCCTACCTCTGTCATCAGAGCGGGGGCAGAGTCGGGGAACGGAGGCCACTGAAGGTTGGAGGGAATGCGTACCACGCATGTGTCACGCGTCACTGTTGCCAGAGGGATAGTACACCCTAAACCTGAGAACTGCGGGGACTGACAGGGACAACTCATGAGAACCAGTGCTGGAGTGCCTAGTAGGATTGCTCCTGGAGCCTGATGGACAGGTGAGGGTTAAGGGGACAGAACCGCCGAATTATCACAGGATGGAGCGGAGGGAGGGCTGGTATACTGTATGAAGAAATCCGATTAACTTATCATTGGGGTGGTGGAGGACAAAATTCACTCTCAAAAAAAGAACAGCGTGATTATTTTTAAATCACCAAACCCTGTGTAACATGGTTAGTCTATTCTACCTCTCTTTTCCCTCCGGTCACATAAGTCCTTAACCACTTATCACCCAAAGTCTCAGAGGATACCTTTACGCAGGTGTCTTGGTGTGCCTGAGGGTCCAGCCTCTGGCAGGTTCCTGGGTTCTCTGTCCAGGAAAAGAGGTTTGGTCCCCTTGTGTCTTGCTCTCAGAACACAGCCCCCTTGTGCTCTTAAGACTCTCCTCCTGTCAGCCCAGTTGTAACTGTGCTAAGGAAAATCTCTCTCCTGTTTTCACCAGGAGGCTTTTTCTTAGAGCTCTAATTTAGCCAGGTGGAGTCTGATTAATTGCCTGGCTGCAATTAACCAGCTCCCTGCTGGATTTAGAGGCAGATTCTCTAACCTATCAGTACCTTAACGCCACCCTGCTAATGGCCCTGACATTCCAGTCCCTTTCCAGAGGTTTCTGGGCCCCTGGCAACCACAATACCCCCTCCAGGCATCCTACACCTGTCAGTCCTCAGGGTGACTCAGAACCAAGCAATAGCCATATGCTTCAGCACAGTTTTTTCCCTTTAGGTCAGCACAGGCTGTAGCTCCCTGGCGGGAAAGTTGGGCCCCTGTTATGGTATGCAGGAGTCCCCTAGAGCTACACCTAGGCCCCCCATCCTTCCTCAGTACTCACGTTGGAAGCAAACTTTTGTTCCTTCTGTTCTGCTTCGCTGAAAGCCTGTCCTGTTGAGCATCTCAGCAGCACATTCAAATGTAACAGTGTTTCCCCCACCCTCTGGGAGATCTGCCTATTACAGGGTGTGTAGTGCTGGATATCTGGCTTACAGGATGCTGAGTCATCCACCGTTGTTAGTGGGGACATCAGGACAGGCTTCTGGGGTAGATGACTAGTCTTTATCCCATGGTGATCAGCGCCTCCATCCCTTACAGGCTCCAGTAAGATGAACACAATCCCTGCAAGAGAACTCACACTACTCCCCCGGATAGATTGCACACCAGGCAGGAGTATAGTTTAACTTTATTCCACTTTATTACTATTATTGTTTATTATTATCACTTTATTACACTTTATTCTCTCTGTATACAAAGCATACACCGGTATCTGCTTTCATAGTCAATTGGTTTTCAACCTTAGGCTGGTCCTTGGACATACACCCCTGGCCAAGGACACCAATGGCAGTCCCAACTCTTCCCTGATTCCCTAATAGAGTCAGAGGTAAGGTACTCATCCTCACTCCCCCAAGGGGAGGGGACAGCAGATGCCAGAGCCCTGAGCACCTCTGTGTGAGACCTGTCTCTCTCGGGGAGAGAGACACTAACTAAATGTAGGTGCAGTCACTTAAGTACCAAGGAGGAAGGTCCAAGGTCTGAGCCCAGGATTGGGCAGAACACAGGCCGTAGCCCATCTCCTCCCCTGTCACTCAAGGGAGCTGCTTACTGTGGGGAAAATCCTGATTGGTCCTGACACTGCCTGCACTGTTACCAGGGCTTGCATGTCAGGGAGGGCAGATTAGTAGCCAAGCCAGGCATGGCTACACAAGAAAAAAGGGGACGGACAGGCTTTAAATAAATCTTCCAAAGTGTCATCTTGGGATAGCAAAAACCAGTGGGAGGTTGTGGTATTCCTAATTATCCCACTGAGATTAAATGCACACGTGCACACCTCTTGTTTGTCTGTCACAGGTTCTATATAAATCTTGTAATATTTATAGCGTTGCTGAGAACAACAGAAAAGACTGCATGCCCATGGCTATTATGGCATTCTCAGAATGGCATGTCATTTGTGATGTTTATAGCAGCTGGGATGTGGAATCATGTGACTGCTGAATCAGCGATCACATGACCCTGAATCTGTAACACCTGTGGCATATGACAGGTTAAATAGTGGATGCACTTTACTGTTCCTCTTTTCATAACTTTATAGTGTTTGTATTTGTATTCTTCTTTTATTTTTTCAATATATAATGCACCAAAATCATAATTGCTAATATTATTATGACGATTATTATCATTAATGCCCCACTTTGATTGCAGAATCAGTGCAGTCTAATATAACAGTTTCAATTCGTGTAAGTATTTTCTTGATAACAGAAACTTTAAGGGAAAACCGCTATAAAAAAACTCTACAGAGTGATTTTGAAGACATTTGCAGAACTCTACGGTGGATTCTCGCAATCTGATAAATAATAAGCATTTTTATTTCTCACCTCTCCAATTGGCATGCTCATATGGTTTACGAAGAGTAGCATGTGATTGGCAGGTCTGATCAATTAGCTCAGGGGCACAGGCTGTTCTGTGTTTTATTCTAAAGAAGACTGTTGCATCCCACATACCATGGCTCAGAGTTTTACATTTGTTATACTACCGGACACTTCTATTCATCACCAAAAGCTGAAATGGGTCAGAAATGCCTAAAACATCTGCATACTTTAATTTAACTGCGTTGTTGCAATGATGACAGCAAGTATGGATTACACATACCGCATCACTATAGCACGTCAGTGAAGATGATGGAGTATATTGTGTACATCAGCCCGATCTACATAAACATACATTTGCAAGAGGTAAAAATATAGTGACTTATCCTGTGATCTAAGGCAGGGGTGTGCAAACTTTTCCCCATGCGCCCTCTGCCGGTTCTCTACCCCTGCTCGCACCCCCCCTCCTTACCTTGGCTCCTGCGTTCTGACGTCATGTGACATCACGTTTCATTTGACGCCGCATTGCCATGGCAACACGTCACCAGAATACACAGGAGCCAAGGTAAGTGAGTTATAGAGGCGTTTACTGCTCCCCCGGCATTTAATTTAAATGCCTTCAGGAAGAGCGCGGGGCCTCTGTAAGCACTGCGACCACCCCCCCCCGCCCCCTCCCACACCCCCCCCCCCCCCCCCCCCCCCCCCCCATAAAATTTTACGCTCCCCAGTTTGCGTACCCCTGATCTAAGGTGTATATTTACTCACCAATCTTCTGCCATAAGTAATATTTTGGTGCTGGAAGACACCTCACATCACAGCCTATTCAGGTCAATGGACTATAAGGTGCCTACAAGCACTAGAAGGTGTCTTTTGGTAGTAAATGTACCCAGTATCTGAAAACTCTTTTTATGGATATTTCTTAGGAAAATGTAGGATCTCTCAAGTTTATGTAGATTTGCATTGGTATAAAGAGATTTTGTGAAAGTACAAATATGATACATATAATACATTTCCAGTGATACATAGGGAGAGTGGGCTAGTGTGCCATCTTTACTAAATGGTGCTAATCCACCATAAACCGCATTAGGGCTTGGCACTGCCCGGTTAACAATGTCTCAGATCCTTAATACCTTAGAAGTTGATGTAACAAAATTCTAACCTAAGTTCTTCTGTCATTAACCATGAAATTAGATCAAACATTAATTAGCAAGAGTCAGGGAGAGACTAAGGAATGGAAAGAAGTTATATTCCATGTACGTCAAGTCTGTCCTTGCCGCTGAGCTCTCTACTTGACGTCACCTTTCTTTTTGTGTCTCAACATGCTTTGTGGTCAAATAAGGTGTTGGTAATCTTCATTATGAAACTTCTGGTTTTGTGCATAGATAAACTGTACAAACATACACATCAAAATAATGGACAGCCAGTAGGGTTGCCAGGTGTCCGGTATTACACCAGACTGTCCTGTATTTGGACACTGTCCAGTAAAAAAGGGGAGGTTATCCTGGACATGTATGTGTCTGGGTATTATCTCTCTGGACATAGTGACCTGACCGGCTTGGGGGGCTGCGGGATTTCAAAGAGCAGGGCTGTTGCTAGGGCGGTTGGGCAGCTTCCTCCATCCCGATAGGCTGCTGCTGGGTAATGCAGCAAATGCAGAGGTGTCAGGAGCCTGGGTGTGGGGCCAAGGAGAGGAGGAACCAGCATGGGGTGGAGAGAGGTGAGAGAGGTGTGTGTGTCTCGAACGCGTCACACCTTTCACCATTGTGTCCAGTATTTTTGGAGAAGCCATCTGGCAGCTCTACCAGCCAGACACAAACATACTAAAAGGTACAGTAAGGGGGCATTGAAGCTTAGCATACTGGATGAAGATAGCTTTTAAATGCCTAATCTTAAAAGCAGATGGATGGTTAAAAATTGGAAAGATGTAAGTGAATGTAGTGTAACACATTCTGTTTCCATGGAACCCAATTTCACTATCTTTGGTCAGACACGACAAGAAGATCACATTTTCACTTTGATGAAGGGCACATTCCCCCTTGTGTCTGCATCTGCTTCTGCACAAAATTGAAGGGGCTATTCTAGGCTAATAGATTGAACTCTGAATAACTAACTGGCCCTGGGTCTGTAAAAGAAGACCCATGAGATGGTAAAAAAAAAAGGCTACATTGTTGGATGATTAAAAAAAATATGAATATTTTGACAGAAAGGGTTTTTTTTGTAAAACACTTTCCTAGGTACAGTGTGCACGGTTACATATTTTATTATTTTATGTAATTCTGGACATACAGTATATTTATAGCTAGAGAGCATTGCTTTATAAGATTTTATGCATCATACTATCACCATGTGATTACATTGTACATTGAGTTTTTATTGATATTTAACATATCAGATGTTTCAGTCACAATTTGAAGCAATCCTTTGGACATTTCACACTTTTTTATACACTTTCACATTAAGTAATAACTGGGGGCACTTCCCACTAACTTTTGTAGAATTGTTAGGTGATCAGCCTGTACAACAAAGGTAGCACCACAAGCTCAGCTATCAATTTCCTGGTTGCCACATCAATTTGTTATAAGGTTGGGCAGACATTATTTTGTTACCTAGGAGGTGTAGCTCTATCCACACAGGCAACAGAAAAGAGAAACACACCTTCTACAAGGCCCAGGTTCCAAAACTGAAGGAAAGTCAGGCAGATAGACACACAAGCATGGCTGAACTCCTTAAAGAAGCCCATGCAGATGCTGTTGGTGTTAGAAGAAATAGAATATTGGACACTGCACCACATTTTTTTTTGTTTCAAATAAAAAAAAATTCAACTTGTGTTTTTATTTTTCTCCAAAACATAAAATGAGGGAGGAGGGGGGATACAGAAAGTAAAAGGTTAGTTAGGGAAGGGTTGGGGGTTGCATCCACATTGGTCTCCACACAGGGAGCACACAGCCAGTTATACATATACTTACATCCATGTTCGTAACTATACCGTCAATACAAATATTGGTCAGTTCTAAACTGTACCATAAATAAAATTGGGTTTTGCCATAAATATGTCTCCCAAGGGTCCCAGATAGTCAAGAAACTATTGTATCTATCATAGATTAGACTGGTGAGTCTCTCCATTGTCATTATAAGGTTCATTTTGTGCACAACTGCAGTGATAGGTGGGGGGGTCGTTCTGTTTCCAGTATTTTGCAATCATTGCCTTAGCTGCTGACAGAATATGTATTATTATATAAACTACTTTTCTCTCCAGACCCTCTATTGCTTTAATAAAAGCACAGTTTCCATATCCCAAGTCAGATCCAGCCCTGTTACCCCTTTTATTAGTCTTCTAATCCTTCCCCACAAAAGAATTATCTTAGGGCAGGACCACCATATACAGTTAGGTCCGGAAATAATTGGACACTGATACAAGTTTTGTTATTTCAGCTGTGTACCAAAATAAATTCAAGTTACAGTTAAATAATGAATATGGGCTTAATGTGCAGTCTATCAGCTTTAATTTGAGGGTATTCACATCCACATTGGAGGAAGGGTTTAGGAATTACATCTCTTTAATATGTAGCCCCCTCTTTTTCAAGGGACCAAAAGTAATTGGACAATTGACTCAAAAGCTGTTTCATGGACAGGTGTGGGCTATTCCTTCATTATTTCATCATCAATTAAGCAGGTAAAAGGTCTGGAGTTGATTCCAGGTGTGGCATTCACATTTGGAAGCTGTTGCTGTGAAACCACAACATGCAGTCAAAGGAGCTCTCAATGCAAGTGAAACAGGGCATCCTTATCCTGCAAAAAAACAAAAATCCATCAGAGAGATAGCAGGAACATTAGGAGTGGCCAAATCAACAGTTTGGTACATTCTGAGAAAAAAAGAACGCACTGGTGAGCTCTGCAACACAAAAAGGCCTGGACGTCCACGAAAGACAACAGTGGTGGATGATCGTAGGATCCTTTCCATGGTAAAGAAAACCCCCTTCACAACATCCAGCCAAGTGAAGAACACTCTCCAGGAGGCAGGAATATCAGTATCCAAGTCTACCATACAGAGAAGACTACACGAGAGCAAATACAGAGGGTTCACCACAAGGTGGAAACCATTCATAAGCCTCAAGAATAGAAAGGCCAGATTAGACTTTGCCAAACAATATCTAAAAAGGCCAGCCCAGTTCTGGAACAGCATTCTTTGGACAGATGAAACTAAGATCAACCTGTACCAGAATGATGGGAAGAAAAAAGTAGGAGAAGGCTTGCAACGGCTCATGATCCGAAGCATACCACATCATATGTAAAACACGGTGGAGGCAGTGTGATGGCATGGGCATTCATGGCTTACAATGGGACTGGGTCACTAGTGTTTATTAATGATGTGACAGAAGACAGAAGCAGCCGGATGAATTCTGAAGTGTATAGGGATATATTGTCTGCTCAGATTCAGCCAAATTCAGCGAAGTTGATTGGACGGCGCTTCACTTTACAGATGGACAATGACCCAAAACATACTGCGAAAGCAACCCAGGAGTTTTTTAAGGCAAAGAAGTGGAATATTCTGCAATGGCCGAGTCAATCACCTGATCCCAACCTGATCGAGCATGCATTTCACTTGCTGAAGACAAAACTTAAGGCAGAAAGACCCACGCACAAACAACGACTGAAGACAGCTGCAGTAAAAGCCTGGCAAAGCATCACAAAGGAGGAAACCCAGCATTTGGTGATGTCCATGCGTTCCATACTTCAAGCAGTCATTGCCTGCAAAGGATTCTCGGCAAAGTATTAAAAATGAAAATTTTATTTATGATTGTGTTAATTTGTCCAATTACATTTGAGCCCCTGAAATAAGGGGACTGTGTATGAAAATGGTTACAATTCCTAAACGTTTCATACGATATTTTTGTTCAACCCCTTGAATTAAAGCTGAAAGTCTGCACTTCTATTGCATCTCTGATGTTTTATTTCAAATCCATTGTGGTGGCATACAGAGCCAAAATTATGAACATTGTGTCAGTGTCCAATTATTTCCGGACCTAACTGTATGTTTGAAAGTGCCCAGTTGTCCGCAGTTGCACCAATACATAGGGGGAGGTTGATGGGAAGAAAGAGTGGAGACGTGCAGGCATATAGTACCACCTGTGTAGAACTTTTACATTCATTTCCCTGGTCACTGAGATCGGGGAGGCTCTTTCCCAGTCTGAAATATTTTTGCTTGTTTGCCCCCCGGTATTGACGTATAAGAACCTGCTAGAATTGCGCAATCGTCCCTTTGTGATATTCACCTAGTTGGAACAAACTCTCAAAGATGGTAAGGCATCTAATCCAGATATCGTCTGGTTGTATCGAAGAGACAAAGTGTTTGAGCTGCATATTCTGGAATATTTGTCTATTCGGAATACCATATTCTTCTCTTATTTCTAGGAATTACTTAATACTGCCTCCTTTTTGCATATCACCAATAGAGGATATCCCAGCTCTTAAAGACATTTGAGTGGTATGTTGGGGGGAACTCAAGGTTAAATCTGATCGGTGTCAGAGGTGAGGGAATAGACGAGATCTGCTTGTGCTTACAGTTTTTATCCCAAATACTTAGAGAGTGTGACAGGACTCGGTGGTCCTTATAATATGTTGGCCTATTTTCCTTCTTTAACCACAGGAGGGATGCCATTTCCATGGTCCGGGCCTCCAACCTCTCTATATCTACCCATGGTTTTGTATCCGGGGAAGCAGACCAGTAGATTAATGAACTCAGCCTAGCTGCTTCGTAATATTTGCCTAGATCTGGCTGTCCCAGGCCTCCCTGGATCAGAGGGAGCACCATTAACTTTACCTTGATTCTGGGTTTCCTGCCGTTCCAGATAAATTTGTCTCTCTCTCTCTCCAGGTCCCTAATAACATATGCTGGGACTCACACAGGTAATACTTGGAATAGTTTCAGTATTCTAAGAGTCAATTCATTTTAACTGAGAAGATTCTGCCTGAAAAAGAAATCTGATGTCCCAACCAGCTCTTTAAATCTTTCTTCAGAATTTTGATAAGGTTTGGGTTGTTCGTGCTGTAAGTGTCTCCATAGGACTTTGTCACAACCACTCCCAAATATCTTATCTTATCTGTCTTCCACTTAATAGTGAATATCTTTTTCAGTTCGTTCTCTGTTTCTTTGGGTATATTTAGGCTTACAGCCTCTGACTTGGTACGGTTGACTTTCAAATTTGAAAGTTTGCCGAATTCATCTATTGTATCAAACAGACTTTTTAGGGATAATTTTGGGTTGGTCAGAGAGAGTAAAATATCATCTGCGAAAAGGGATACTTTGTTTCCTATGGGCACAACTTGTATTTCTGGTTTCGCTCGTGTTCTTGAAGCCAATACCTCTATGCATAGAGCAAATAGCAAGGGGGGTAGCAGGCATCCCTGTCTGGTGCCGTTAGAGATTTTAAATGGGGCTGAGATATAACCTGAGGTGCGTACCATGGTCATGGGGCTGGAGTATAGTGCTTTAATACCATTAATAAAGTTTTTGTGCTGACCTACCTCTCTGAGCACCCTAAACATAAAAGGCCAAGCCACCCTGTTGAATGCTTTTTCTGCATCGAATCCCAGTATCAGTTTTGGGCATTGATTCGTATTGCTGTTATGTATAATATTAATAATCCTGCGTATATTGTCTGATGCTTGTCGCTCTGGGGTAAAACCTACTTGTAACAAAACATATATGGTAATAAGTATAAAGTTTAAATACTTCAATGATAATGATAATTACGCTTTGGCCAAAGGGTTTAACTTAATAACCAAGTAATTATTATTATTGTTATTGAAGTATTTAAACTTTATACTTATTACCATATATGTTTTGTCAATTGGATGTAGCATTGGGCACCCCTGTCTTTTGTTGTATACATTTGTCACGCTCAGTAGCACTCTTTTTGACATAAATATATATTCATGATGTGGTGGGTATAGGAGTTTGAGCTAGCTGGGAATGTGTGTGTTAATCAATTTCTGACTGGCAACAGTTGTATGGAGGTAGGTGGCACCTCCCCCCAGAGCTCACTCCTCCTCACCTTTTTAACTTGGGAGGTCTTTCACTCTGCTGCAAGAACAGGACTTACTATGGTTCTTTCCCCTCATACAGAGGTAAAAGGAAGGGTTCACAGTGTAGTGTAGGACCTGCATTAATTTGGTTTACCTTGACGTTGGTATACAGGTGTAGCGGTCATGTAAAATGGCTACAGTCATCTCTCCTGCTGACAGTAAGGCCTGGTAAGTTGTGGGCATGCCAGCAGTAATTATGGAGGTTTGCCCTCACACCCTGGTGAGGTGCCCTATGTAAGGATGGGAGTGGTCACAGACTCTGACTCCCTGGTTGGTGATGTCAGAGTTGTGTCAGCCCCCAGAGTGTACATAAGGCACAGCACTGAGCCAAAGTTAGAGAGAGTGTGTTGCTGGAGGAGGAGTAAGAGTAGGAGCAGTTAAGAGTTATGTTATAGTAGCTGAATAAGAAGACTGTGTCCAGGGACCTGGCACAGAGTAAAGACATTCCGGCTGGGATAGGGAATCCCTATTTAAGGCGAACTATACCTTTTAAAGGGAAGTGCGGTGACAATGGAGGGCTAATACACCCCATTGTGGAGGGCAGCATGGCCCACAGTACAATAAAGATGCTCTTAATTACAAACCCTCTCGTGTACATGTGTGAAGTGATTGTACAGAGAGAGCACCACAGAGGAGTTCCTCCGCCAGGACCATCCCCAGTGACCGAAAGGACCCTGATGAGGTGGAGGCGCTGCACTGGATGGTAGGACTCAGCACACTACCTCAGCTGCCTGTCTGGACGGGTTCTCCCCACACACCATCATGCGGGAGGCTCAGGAGTCCTGTTGCCAACAGGTGCACCACCAGACACTACCACACTGTAATGGGGACTGGTTAGACCACAGGGGCCAATATGAGATTGGGTGGGTCAGGCCAGGTCACAAAACCCATTACATTTGGAGGCGAGCTGCTGAGATCAGATCTGTCAACAGGACAGGCTCTAGCTAGGCACACTGGGAAACAGGGAGAGTGTCTTCTAACACTCTGTGCTGCGTTGGGACGGACCTAGGGGTGGTCAGGGGATGACAGGGTATTGTCAGTTCGCAGGGACGACCTAGGGGCCTGAAAGGAGTGAGGGGTTTGGAGCCGGGCTATAGCTGACCGAGTCACTTTGAGGTAGTGCTAGTTGGTAGGACGCCAGAAGGGATAGCCTGTTAACGTGGTAAGGAATCCTGGAGAGGGTCTGCGCTAGGCTAACCAAGACAGGTAGACGCCCCAGGTACTGCATGGCAGAGCCAGAGTACTCTAGCCCATTCCAGACACTTACCATAGGGAGCACAGACTGGGAGGAAGGAGTTACAGCAGACACTGAGAGAGTGAGCCTAGCCTGAGGTAGTGCAACATGAGTCCAGCCTAGATCAGGTACACATGTGGTGGTGCATCTGAGCAATCTTTATTGTACTGGTGTGGTGGCTGCCCCGCAGAGCGGAGCCCCATGTACGATAATTGGTACGAGAGCGTGACAACCCAAGGAATGGAGGATCCGCGTAGTGCGGAGAGCCCAAAATGGCGATCAGAGGCTGATGGGGAAGGCAACCGTGGCGTGCGCCCCACTGAAGAGCAAACTGTCGCTGAGCTGTCTCTAACTAATCTGCTCTGGAGTGGAGCGAAGGCGGTGGCTGCCCCGTTTTTGTCCTGTCTGGGACACCGAGGTGCCCCCCTTGAGGAGTGTGAGGACATTGTGATAAATGGGGTGGAGCACAGTGAGGATGGATGTCAGTGGACGTGCAACCAAATGAATGCTACCTTATCAAGAAAACAAACTGGCATTTCGGACTCAAAAGCTATCCAAAATGGCAGCTCCCGCTTGCTAGGGAGACCGCGTGGGCCAGTCGCAGAGAACTTGGCTGATTCAGGACTTGCAAAAAGCTGGCCGGGAATGGCGCGAACAGCAGAGCCCCGCCCTGATGGGGGGCATGGCGCGAAAGCTATGGCTGCGCCTTCATGGACAGTGACTCACTCAGCCCCTGTGCTGAGTCAACCGCTTAGTCTATGGGACCCTCCCCTGATTTCAACCAGGGGAAGTGACTTTCAACTATGGCCTGTGGGAATGCACCCACTGGGCCCAGGGACTGATATCCAGACGGCGCCACTACAAGAAGTAGTTCCGGCCGCGGAGATGCAGTGCAAAAAGGATGGCTACCTTGCACAAAGGGGCGGCTGCCAGGAGAAGGCGGGAACTAGCCGCGGGAAAAGAACCTCACCCTGATGGGGAAACTGGCGCGAAAACTCAGACCGCGCCCACCAGGACTGAGAAAGGCACGGCCTTAATTAAGGGGCATGCTATTCCCCTGTGGGACCCGCCCATTATTGCAACCCCTGGGGGCGGGTTCCAGCTATGTCAGCGGAGGGAGGAGCCGAAGCAGGGAGTGGCTGGCCCAGCAACTTCTACCAGTCAGTTGCGAGGAACCACTGACCTGGAGAGACCCATACAGAAAGTGGACCCTATTAAAAGAATGGCCTGCTCCTCCACTGTGGGCACTATGGTCTCCACCCAGCCCTACTCGGTACCCGGCGGGCTACTGGTAGTCAGGGTGGCCAACACTGAGATGGTGGCCTTCAATGCGGGCTGCCCGGAGGCACTGTTAATACAGCGGCACGTTGCCCACACTGCGGGACATTGTATCTGTGGCCAATGCCAACATTCATCCCGATACAACCTGCTGACCCCCTGGGGGATACGGCTAGGCGAGCCGCAGAGTCCCCTGGTGCACTATGGATAAGTCGTGCAAGTCCCTGAGAAAGGGGACTGGAGTCGATCAAATCGGCTGGGTCAGCAGCAACCGAGACGGTCGGGTCACCCCCCGACCACACTGAAAAGAGACTTTTGCCCCAATCGGTGACCCCTAAATCGGGGAAGGGAGACTACTCGGATGAGGATCTCCGCGAGCTAGCGGTGGTAAAATCGGGGCCCAGGAAAGAACAGGGGAGGACGACACCCCGTGGCGTGAGTAGCAGCCTGGAAAGCAGGGCGTCCCCCGCAGATCGGCGAGCCGAGAGACGAAGTCCCTCCGCCCCAGGATATGGCGGCGATGGGCGAGAGACGCCTACACCTCTGCGGAATGGTAAGAGAAGCCCACTTACCTTGCTCCGGTAGACGGTGTAGCGGAAGAAAGGCCGTGCCAGGCCCAAGACGCACGTGCGAAGAAGACACCACTTCCGGTGGAGACGATGGCGGAGCTTCCGGATGTCGTCATCGAGGAAGAGATCCCGCATGGGGGTCCAACCCAAGATGGCGGCACTTCCGGTTCCAGAGAGTACATCACTTCCGGTGGCGACGGCGAAACAGACGGGAAGGAAGCAGCGACGCTTCGGCGATCGGGTGAAGGTCCCCGATCACCTCAAGGGCCCAAGAGCTGGATGGGCGAACCGCAGACTGAGGAGGGTGAGCTATCCTCATTGGATCAATCCATGGACAGCCGGGAACGGGTCGTAGCCCCGTGGCGCCCCCTCGCTTGCCCTTACGCCCAACCCCACGCCCTAAGTAAAACCCCTGCCCCCATCACCTGTTTCCCGGGGTCCCCGCCTAGCCTAGAACTTGTGGACGTACCTTTGGGGGAGGAGGAGAGACGGACTGGGGAAAGACAGCGCAGTTGCGCTATAGAGGGCATTTCTCGGGGTGGGGGAGAATTGGGTAAGGCCGCGGTAGGCCGGTGGTTGCCTCCTGCGACCAACAAACCAGAGAAAAAGGCCCTGGGATCATCACGGTGGTCCGTACCACGGTCGGCACGGACATCGGGGGTATTCTCTGGGGGGGATGCGGACGAAAGCGATTCAGGGGATTTGCACCGGTGACAATGGAGGGCTAATACACCCCATTGTGGAGGGCAGCATGGCCCACCGTACAATAAAGATGCTCTTAATTACAAACCCTCTCGTGTACATGTGTGAAGTGATTGTACAGAGAGGAGCACCACAGAGGAGTTCCTCGCCAGGACCATCCCCAAGTGACCGAAGGGACCCTGATGAGGTGGAGGCGCTGCACTGGATATAGGTAGGACTCAGCACACTACCTCAGCTGCCTGTCTGGACGGGTTCTCCCCACACACCATCATGCGGGAGGCTCAGGAGTCCTGTTGCCAACAGGTGCACCACCAGACACTACCACACTGTAATGGGGGCTGGTTAGACCACAGGGGCCAATATGAGATTGGGTGGGTCAGGCCAGGTCACAAAACCCGTTACACAGGCTTATGACACTTTGGCCAAAAGGTTTAACTAAATAACCAAGTAATTATTATTAAAGTATTTAAACGTTATACTTTTTACCATATATGTTTTGTCAATTGGATGTAACATTGGGCACCCCTGTCTTCTGTTGTATACATTTGCCACGGACCAAAATGTTTAATACCTTGTTCAGTTTAGTCGCCAACATTTTTGCGAACAATTTCATATCTGTGTTTATCAGGGAGATAGATCTGTAGCTAGGGCATAGTGTAGGGTCTTTCCATTCTTTTGGTATTACAATAATTGAGGCTTCTAGTGAGTCATTTAGTAAAGTTTCGCCTTTCAAAATTTGATTAAACCACCTGACAAGATATAGTTTCAATATAAAGTGAAAAGAAAAAATCAAAGCGCTAATGTGTTAACCCTAAATATTACAATATAATATAAGTGTATATTCTGCTGCCTAAGTAAAAATAGGGGACTCTCACTACACCAAAATGAAGTGTACAATGAAAAAAGATATACACTAAGGTGCATGAATATATTACTGATGAGATTGTATAGCTTGTGGTGGCCAAGTTTCCCACAGAGACAACAATATTACGATAAAAAATTGAATTTATTTAAAACACAAAAACATAAAATATGCAATCAAAAAACCATCGAGAGGAAATTGACCAGTATTTTTTCTGGGATCTACTGATTTATGCTATTTTCAGAGTGTGCACACACAATAAGGGTTGATTAAGCTTAATCAAATCTAGGGTTCTTTATGCTTAGACAGATCCTTTAAATAGTATCTTTTTTGTTTTTTGATTGCATATTTTATTATTTTATGTTTTTGTGTTTTAAATAAATTCAATTTTTATCATAATATTGTTGTCTCTGTGGGAAACTTGGCCACCACTAGCTATACCACTAGCTATACAATCTCATCAGTAATATATTCATGCGCCTTAGTGTATATCTTTTTTCATGGTCTCAAACTTTTTAAAATAAAGGTTGGAAAACCGTCCGGGCCCAGAGCCTTGGAGTTTTTAAGGGATTTGATAGTTACAGACAATTCCTCTTCTGTTATTGGGGTTCCTAGATCGTCGGCCTCTGACTCGTCTAGTTTAGATAATCTTGTTGCTCTTATATAGTTATCTAGTTTTGTCTCCAGGTCTGCCTTTATTTGGTCAGATTTCACCAGATTATAAAGACTACTGTAGTATGTCATAAACGCTTCGTTGAATTTAGCGGGGTTATATGTCAACTCGACCTGATTAGTCTTTATACTATATATATTGGGGTTGGCTGTTTTATTTCGACATTTAGCGGCTAAATATCTATCTGCTTTGTTACCTTTCTCGTAGAAAATCTGATTTGTCCAGCGCATTGCTTTCTCTGTGTCTTCTATCAATATATTTTTAAGTTCTCTTCTGTCATTGTCTATTTTAGCTCTTACTCCATCTGTTGATTCTTGTTGAGCGCTCTCCTTGCTTTCTCTAATACTGTCATTAAGACTATTTATCATCTTGTTTTTCTCTCTTTTTCTGTGTGAGGCGATACTTATTATTTTACCTCTTAGGGTGGCTTTGTGCGCTGCCCATAGGGTGCTGTCTCCTACTTGCCCATTATCGTTTAGTGAGAAATAGTTTAGTATAGCAGCCCCAATAGCATTTTTAGACTCTGGTATCCTGAGAAGAAGGTTGTTCATACGCCACCATGCTCCAGCTGGTCTTTGGTGTAGATCCCTTAGTGTTAATAGGTTAATAGTATCGGAGCATGATCCAACCAGGTAATATTATCCATCTCTGCTTTCACTATATGACCAACCAGGTCTCTAGATATAAAAATATAGTCAATACGTGTATATTGTTTGTGTGGGGCCGAGTAAAATGAGTACCCCTTAGTTGTGGGGTTCCTCAGTCTCCATGAGTCTACCAGGCCGCTCGTTCTTATATTGTATTTAAGGGCTCTAGTATTTTTCCGTTTTGAATGGCCTTGTCAACCCGTGGGTCTCGCCTTGTCTTTATTACTGTCTATAACAGTGTTAAAATCGCCTCCGATTATTAGGTAACCTTTCCTATTTTGGCTAATCGCGTCAAATGCCTCTTTGATAAAAGTTTCTTAATCGTCATTAGGGGCGTATAAACATGCTATGGTTAGTTCTGCTGTGCCTAATTTGCCGGATATGATTAGCTTTCTTCCTTTCTTGTCTTTTTTTTTATTTTTTCAATAGCAAAGGGAACACTAGTTTTCATCAAAATAGTGACTCTTGCCTTTTTGTTTGTCGCTGGGGAGTGGTAGATTTGGTCAAAATGCTTGTCTTTTAGTTTAGTTATATCATCTCTATTGAGATGAGTTTCTTGGATCATATATCCCCTTGTTTAGCTTTAAAATCCCTGAACATAAGCCTCCTTTTCATGGGTGAGTTAAGAACCTTAACATTCTGAGTAACTACTTTTAAGCAGCTAGCCATACCTCTGTTGGGAGTGACTCTTAGGAGAATTCTCTGGAATTAGTCTTTTAAAGTTAACATTGGGGAAAAACAAAAATAACCTTGGGAACATTAACTTGGTGTGGGGTAGGGCCCTCTTTTAACTTGGGCCTTTGACTCTGTCCTTGGGTGTTTTGGGACATGCAGAACCTAAGAAAAGGTTGTGTGTGCGTGGGGTACATTGTGGTACTTGCATTCTGACAGTCTTTTGGCTTTTACAATGGTCGATTCAACTAAGTTACACAGTAGTTGTAATATGCGTCTGTCGTCGTTGCCTCTGGAACAGTCTTACTAATGCTAAAACATATATATTAAAAAAAAAAAAAAAACATTGGTTAAACTCTTACTCAACATATGACACCATATTATACACAACAACATTGCTAACTATATAGGACTTGTGGACTTTCCCAGTCTCTCTTATTTTTTTTTATTATTTTTTTTTTCTCCTTTTTTGGGATTCTTAAATTACATTTTTTTTATTATTGTTATTTTTTTTTCTAATCAATTTTTTTTCCTCTTTTTTTTCTCTTGTCCCTCAGATTACCGCACCATCTCCTTTTTATGGAGAAAACGGCGCGGAATCACAGATCTGGGGATTCCTATTAGTATTTATTAGTCTCTTTATACTCTTAGTTTCTCTATCTCCAAAATATAATTTACACATATTTTGGGCATTCTAAGTCTTTCTCAGAGTTGCCGGAGCTAGCTATTCTAACTCCAGAAAATACTCAGGTTTTGGGCTTTCTAGGTCCTTCTCGGGGTTGCCGGCACTCTAGACCATGGGGCACTTCTCGGCCTCCTCTTGAGCATCCTGGAATCGGGATATCTGTTCTTTCATTTGGGATATATCCGAGTCTACCTCCGCCTGTTATTCAGTGGCGGCTTCCATGGCTTCTTCGAGACTGGTGGTGCATTCCTCGACCGCCGCTATTTCCGAGCGTAGACCTTTCATTGCGCTCTTCAGTTCTTTCGTGGAACGTCTGTTTGATCTCTTTGACCCAGGCCTTCAGATCGTTTCTGAGATTTGAACCTTGGTCGGTGTCTGAGCTTGATTTGATTTCCTCTCGATCCTGAGATTGTGTTTCCCTTTCTTTGTCTGAGGGTTTAGGTGTCGCGTTCTTTTTTTGAAAAATGAAGAGGCCTCCGGTCTCTGTACTTTTTTCGGTGGAGCCATTTCTCGGGTCGTCACGAGGGAGTAGAGTTTGAGTCAGCCCTTGTTTGCTCTTTTTGTACTATTTATGTGTCCATTTTATTTAGCGTCTACCGGGGAGCCCGTATCTCGTTTCTTCATTTATGCCGGTACCACTTTTGCACCCCATCACATGGGTAGTCAGCTGTTACATAAAGATGTTTAAATGTACTTGAGATGTGGGGGGTTTGGGGGTGTGACCAGCCAACCCAGCGTTGTTATCTTGCGCTTTTGCAACTGTGGAGTATAAGTGGTGTTCACAGCAGCTATGAATAGATTCTCAGAAAAACATGGTGGCCATTTTAGGGTGTTGTTCTTTGTGGGCTTGCGTCTTGTCCTGCACAGGGACATAGAGTTAAAACTGCAAGGGTGGTAAGTCCACAGGCCCCTGTAATTCTGCCCTGATAGCTATGGCTATTTGGCACTTGCAGAGTCTTAGTGGCCCTCAGCTGCAGTCCTGGGGAGTGAGGACACTCCTAGCAAACTTTGACACTCCTAGCAGGCTTTTGAGCTTCTTTTTTTTTTTTTTTTGATGATGAGGGGGTTCTCTGTGACGGTGGAAGGGTTAACCAGGCCAATAATAAAGGTATTGTGCCAGGCTGGTTAACCCTAAACTGTGTTGGGACAGAAGAGGTTAAAATGTATTGCCAGCATAACACCATGTTTTCCACTACACTACTTTTATTGTCCCTGTTTTGCAGCTTAGCAGCTAGCTGCAGATGAATGAATGAATGAACTTTGTGCTAACTGTATTTGCGACACAAGGGGGAGCCTCTAGCGCTGTGCCAAGCGCTGATTGAAGAAGTGTGCCTGTGAATAAGTAGCTGCTTTCAAGATAGGTATTAGTTTTAAGACCCCAAACGTTGAAACCGCAAAGTCAATTGAACAAGTGGTCTGCGGTTTAGCTGAAGTGCCTTCTTGATACATAGTATCCTGCCGTTTCGTTATTCACTTGAGCTGAAGTGGTGACGCATGTCTGTGGTTATCGATCAAAGCCAGGACGGATACATTGTATGCCGGCTTGTAACCCAGACCGAGTATAGGTTAGACTGCAACCCACATCACAGAGCCCTTTCAATTAAGTGGATAACTTGCGTTAGGAAAGAGCTAGCTCTCTAATTTTTGGAGTGCAGCTAGGTAAAAAGGAACCATAAAAATACATATAAGGTTTATAATTGTTGCATAAGCAGAACATACATTTATAAATAAACTGTATTGTAATGGTGTTTTAAAATGTACAGACAGGAACCCTTTCCTGCCAGACCGGCAATGAATCCATTAACATGCCCATATGTTATGGATGAATTAGGTGAGGGATTTTTCATCTCGGCACTTCAAAGGGCACCCTGCTAAGGTGGTGCCCCAGTGTCTAGAGTAGCCCAGAGTTGAAAAGCCTCAGAGACCCAAGGTGTTAGGGTGGCTGGGATATGTGCAAGTACCAGATACCAGTGTGCAGTATGGGCACTTCACACTTGGTAGCCATACCGCAGACTTACTGTCGCTAGGTAAGAGGTTGGGCCCGGTATGCTAAGTAGCTCAGGTGTGAGGTTAGCACATGTTCTGTGCAAACTGGGAAGCAAATTCTGCCCTTTTTGTAAGGTACTGGCAAGTCTGGGGTCGGTGGGGAACGTTGTTTCCACGAGAGGATTGGGTGTGCATTTTAGGAATAGGACCCTTAACCCTGTAAGAATGCCTGCAGCCCCCTCCTAGTCAGATTCATCTCAGCTTTACTAAGATACGTCCAAGTTACAGCGTCAGCGGTTCTGGAGTGTGAGGGTTTAACTACATCGTAACCAAGGATCATACTTCTCTTCCAGAATTCATTTGAGCTAAGGATTCCCAAACGAATCCTGTAAGGACTTTACAAAATAATTCCTTTTGGCGTAGATATAGGGCTGGCAAGTTGCGCCCCTAGCCAAAGGACTGTCGCAGGACTCAAACCGTGCACCCACTTGCATGCGTGCAGGGTTGTCTAGAGACTTTGATTCGTTCTGTGGACATTTGATTTCGTTTCCCCATCCCAGTAAGTGTTTTATTGACTGTAATTGTGAATATTGTGTATTTGTCTTAAAAGGAAATAAATTACAATTTATTTTGCCCAACTTGTGTGCTCAATCCAGAATCCCGGTATTAAAGTGTTGGTAAAACCTGGTCTACCATGACAGTCTCCGGCATGTCTTAGCGCCGTGATGGGTGAGAGGGGCAGGCTCGCGTCTCTTGTTTATTCTTGTGAGGTTCTGCGTTAAGAGCGCTGCCCCCCTGCTGTGCAAGTGTTTTCCCCGCAGCCACCAATAAGCGGGCCGGGATGCCTGACAGCGGCAGCACAGGGGCTCCTAATCTGCGGTTCTCCGTCACCTTGCTGGCTGCCACTTCCTCCCTGTACTGCTCCCCCTCGGTCCCTGCCGATGTGTGGGCTTCTTTGCTGTGCCGCTCCGCCGATCGCGCGGCCAGCCGGGTGCCCTCCCCTGCCCATTCTCAGCAGCCCCCTCCGCCCTCCTCGCCAAAGCCTGTAGCGCTCGTCCCCACCGATTCCGATCTGCTAGCTGGCTCCAAGATACTAGCGGGACCATGGGCTAGGAGAGCTATGAGCGTGTGTTGGCCATCTTGCTCACCTCACAGGTCAGTAGGGAGAAAGGTCTTACGCGCCGAATAAGGACTCCTGGGTGACGGTCCGGGACAGGAACACCTCCAGACCTGCCCGCAGGGCTGGGGTCCTGTATGGGGATCACCACCTCGGGATCTGGGATTAGCTGGGGGTGTTTGCCGGTGTTGATTGCCGTGGTCCACCGGAGCTGAGCTGGCGTGCGACCGCTCAGCTCAGAGTCTTGGCCACGCCCCGTCTGTTTCAAATATTTTTATTGAATTTTTCAAAAAAAATTATGAAAAAAGATAAATAACAGTATACAGATATAATCATACATAAAGGTATTAGATTGACAATTGAAAAATAGACAATTTAAGTTAACCATACAGTATCTATTGCGGTTAACCTGAATATACATACATAAACATGACCAGATAATTTGAACATACCACAGGCCACACTACATCTGTGTATAGCTTGTATTAGAAATAAACAAATAAACAAACAAACAAACAAACAAAAAGATACATAGGAATAACAAGGAGGGGAAGGCGGGGGGAGGAGGGGGAGGGGGTAGAGGGAAGTGCCCCCATCATCTCCAACCACCATTGCTCTTGAAAGAGTGTCTCCCATAACTCCTTCTGTCTGCTCTGAAACCATATTATCTTAATTTACCTAATACTATCTCCCTCGGAGGGGGCCTGTTCATGGGACTTTGGGTCAGAATAAATCACACCATCCCAGTAGTCCTTATCTCGTCTAAAGTCTCAAGCCATGGGTACCAAATTCTATAGAAATCCTCGGTGGATTGCTTCAAAAAAGCTGTCAACGTTTCCATAATCATCACCTCTTATCCGTTTTTCTACTGAATGTCTGGAGGGCGGGGCGATTTTTTTCCATGAAGCCGCTATTGAGCATCTAGCTGCCGTTAGAATAAATTAAATCATCTTTGTTATGGGGCGGCTGACATCTTCCATGGGTTTTGCTAACAAATAAACAAGCGGATCAACGGGAATTGTCAGCTCTGTTGTGTTGCTAATAATATTTTGGACAACCAACAAAATGTTTTGCATAACCGGACAGGTCCACCAAATATGTACCATATCCCTTTTTTGTCCACAACCCCTCCAACACAGATCGGACGTCACAGTGTAAATCTGCCTCAGTCTACATTTTTAATGAGTCTAGTTTAGCAATGGTATCCAACAGATTTCTATTAATAAATGTACTGTTTGTGAGAATATATATATTTTTTTAATATCTATATAATATCGATCTTTATCTATATCATATCTATATATATATATATATATATATATATATATATATATATATATATATGTTTTTTTTCAGCTTTTTTATGGGATACAAAAAGGAAAAAAGGGAACATATGGAAACATAATAACATCATAACATTTGGGGAGACCTAAGAGGGAGTCAACATGATGTTACACTCACATGTTGCACCACTATAAACTAACACCAATTAGCCCGTATTCAACTGTATTAATCACAAATTTGAATGTTTCTAGCCCTAACGATGCAAGGAGGAAATAATAAGGGAGGAAAGGGGAGATAAAAACATAAACAAACCAGACAACAACAACTGGAATTACCATCCATGCATCTCAGCCCCGATGCCCCTAGTTCCAGGGTCCACATTGTGCCGGGGTTTAGCATTACCCAGTTACAGGAGGGCTAGCCTCATACTATTTGGCCCTGTTGACTCTAATGCTAATCAGGGAAAACACACACACACACACACACACACACACACACACACACACACACACACACACACACACACATATAACCACTCAGAAAGTGACCTCCTGTTTAATAGATATGAATGAGAGATACCTAATGTAACTATAAAAATAAAAAAATAAATAGTGCTGAGCATGTGCAATATACAGAAGTTTAAACAACTCCACCAAATATAATATCCTTCTGAAGAGCTTAAGGGCAAGAAGCCACTTTTCTCTTCGCCAAAAGCTGATAATAGCTGCTTGATAAATCCGCCTTAACTCTGTCGAACAGCTGCAGTGAGATCTGTCTGTCACTGGTAACGGTAATGTAATGTGAAGATTAAAGTAACGTAATAGAGCTCACATGGTTCACAAGAAACTAGAGCATACACAGAGCTGAAAATGGCAAGTTATAATACAATAGATTTATAGATTGCTTTTCACATGTAGGCTGCAGTGTGCACAGAACTTCTAGATGCAAGAACCTTATTGTCTAAATAAGAGCTTATTGTATACAAAAGCTTATTGTCTAAATAACCACAGCTAGCTTGTTACCCACTTCTATTGTAATTCAGAACAACAGAATAATCTTGGTAAATGACACTAAGTTGTGGGTAGTCATATTACCAGCTGGGGCACCCATTTTCTCTGTGGCGCTCTCTGTCCCTGTGTTGATTACAGAGCTTTCAATAAAGTTGCTTTTAAGAAACCAATACCCCTTTCCATAAATACCAGAGTACTGGAGTGGCTATGTTCCCAGTGTTTACCAAACTACACCTTAGAGGGGCAGAACATTAGGATCAAATAGACCCCCTAGGGAATGAATGGAAGACAGCTTTCGGAACCCGTTACGGTCACTTTGAATAGCTTGTGATGCCCTTTGAATACCTGCTGAAGTATTTTGTAATTATGTACCTGGATGACATCCTTATTTAAAAAACCTTAGCAGAACATTGGCTCCACGTCCGGGCAGTGTTGGAGCGTCTTCGACACCAGTTACACACAAAGCTTGAAAAAGGTGAGTTTGAACGTGACACTATAGAAATTTTGGGACACCTGATCTCTCCAGAGAGACTGCAAAGGGAACAGAGAACAGTTGTTGCTTTGAAAGTATGTGCAGTGCCTATTGACATGAAGGTTGTCCAAAGGTTTGTAGGTTTGTCAATTATTACCATTGGGCTTATCAGGGGTTTCTCCTCACTGGTAGCACCCACCACTGCCCTGACTCAGAGGGGAACCCCTTTCATCTGGTATTCTGTAGTACAAGATTTATTTGAGAGTCTGAAAAGGCTTGCTCCTCAGCTCATGTCTTGACTCACCCAGACACGACCTTACCATTTGTGGATACAACTGACATTGCAATGGAAGCTATTCTGTCTCCTAGACATAGACCGAAAATGACATTTTTTTAATCTGCTTTTTTCAATTTATGAAGCCCCAATTAAAGCAGCATTTGCCTCCAGCAGTCTAAATGTGTTTACGCATAATGTTAGTATACTGCCTCATAAGGTTTGTTTTTTTAAAATAAAAGTGTAGCCCCTCCCCTTTGGGGACTACTATTTAGTAGAAGTGGTTAACAGACTTACAGGGTTAACTGTGTGGGATCCAATGCTTTTAACACCTTAATTACCTGGATCCTTTGATTGAGCAAAGCAAGAGATAAAATAAATTGTAATGTATTTATAGAATGAACATACACAGCTTGATTTACAATTATAATGAAAAATACACTTACTAGTTACGATGTTAAGTCTTGTTACAGGATAGATCGTTCACTGCATGATAAATCTTAGGTCAATCTGTTACCGCATGATGACTCTCAGATGAAACTGATTCCCAATGGGTTGCACAGATTATTATAGGGTTAAAACTCACTAAATCTAACCTGGCCAGCCAATCTCTGCGTGGGAATAAATTATCCCACCTATCCTGGAGTTTGCCAGTCCTGTGTAGACTTGCACTGGGATCTTCAGCATAGCAACTGGGCATGTGCGACAAATGCCATATTTTCCCATTTGTCATGCTAGACCCCCTGTTGGCTCAGCGCCGGAAAGTCTGGACAAAGCATCCATTTGGCAGGATGGCTTATTGAAGTCTCTTCCTTCACCCCTTCTTGCTAACACAGGGTCTTAACACTTAAATACCTATGCTAACACATGGTTAACACCTTCATAACATCCTGGACAGCCTATGAAGCTTAGGGGCGGGGTAGCTTCCTCTGTTTCCTATGCAAATGGACCTTCATCCACACTGAATGACTTTTCCTCTGAACATCAACTTTACCAAAAACATAACCGTTGAGGACTTTTATACATCAATATTTATATACCTTTATAAAGATTGCAGCATAAACTTTTTAAGGATTTTACTCCAGGAGAGCACTCACAGCAAAACTCAGCGCTCCTCGACCTTCGTAGCCGAAGTTAGCTAAACGCTATGCGCTGTGCTGTAAGCTGCTGCTTTTTAAAACCCTTTTTTCCTTTGCGTGGTTTACAGGGAAACACTGTTCCAATAACCCATACATTTAAAACATGATATGATTCTAACCTCCAAAACAGCTGAGACCAGCTGGACAAAGTTACATACATATATATATTATTATTTTGTGTGGTAATTTTGGGGGGTCTCTGAGAGCTTGCTGGGTATGTGTGTGTTTGTTAACTTTGTCCAGCTGGTCTCAGTTGTTTTGGAGGTTAGTGGCACCTCCCACTCAGGGTTTAAAGCTCGCCCCTCTCCACTGTAAGCAGGTTTTCTTTTCATGCAGCTGGTTGCGACAGGTTCAATGCCAGGACCATCCTTCCTTTAATTATAGAGGTAAATAAGGATTTTAACCAGTTAGTGTTAGGACATGCAATATTATGGTCATGCCTTGAAAGTGGCTCGGAGACTTATACGTTTTGGCCAAAGGGTTAACTAAATGACCCTTTTTTCAAGAGCTATATAGGTATTTCACTGTGTATTTTTGTCACATTAGATGTTGCTCTGGACTTCTTTGTTTCTTGATTTATACAATTAGCCACGCCCAGAAGCACTCTTTATGACACTTATACATATATATATATATATATATTTATTGTGGTAATTTTGGGGGGCCTCTGAGAGCTTGCTGGGTATCTGTGTGTTTGTTATCTTTGGGAATCCACACATATTTTCGGCGACGTTAATTCCTTTCATCATCAAATTATCTTCTATAGGCGCTACATTGATGATCTTATTATGAAGGGGATTAATTTACATTGGACCAGTTTATTCAATCACTCAATTCAAATTCATTGAATCTTAAATTTACTTACGGAGCAAACTAACCACATTAATTATTTGGATATTTATTTCTTTATTGGCACAATAGGCAGTATACAAACAGATATTTTTTGGAAACCTAATTCGAGGAATACGTTACTCAAAGCTGATAGTAGGCATCCAAGGTCACTTATTCATGGTATACCGAAGGCCCTGTTTCTCCGCCTTAGATGGCTCTGTTCTAGTGAGGAACTATTTGATCAACCGGCTGTTGAGCTGAAAAAAAGATTTTCTTTGAGGAGATATAAACCAGAAGATATTGAGGAGGCACACATATATGCCAAATCATGCACACATGCTGAGTTATTATCTCAGCCATCAAATAGATCTAGGCCAAGATATGCTAAATTTACAAATAGCCAAGATGGTACAGGTGACTCTGCTCCACTCTTCATCACCCAATACAGTAGACAGGCACATCATATCTGATCCATTAACCAAAATACTGGGGGGTACTTACTCTGGACAGGGACTTGAGTAATTACATTCAATATGGTCCTAATATTACCTTTGGGAAGGCCAAATCTCTGGCCAATTATCGTTTCCCCAATTTGTTCACTTGAAGGTCAGACAATGCTGGAAGTTCTAATAGGATTCAAGGTTTTTTTAAATGTGGCAAATGCTGCATTTGTTGCTATGCTAATCCCATTAAATTTATCAATGTGCTTTACACAAAGAGAAGGCATAGAATCCCAGCTTTTATTCATTGTGATTCAAATTTTGTCATCTATTATCTTACCTGTGGTTGCGGACATGGATATGTCGGCCGTACGACTAGGCCTTTAAAAAATAGAATTATGGAGCATATCCGTTACATCAAAAGGATGGACCTTATGCTCCCTGTATCCAAACATTTCACTAACTCCTTCATGCAGTTTGGCTAATTTCCGTTTTTCAGCGGTGGAGTCCATACCTACACCCATTAGAGGTGGAGATAGACAAAACATTCTCAATCAACGTGAGATGTTTTGGATCCATTCATTGGCTACATTGTTCCCCTCAGGAATTAATACAGAATGGGATCTTAAGCACTTTCTCTAATTGTATATTATTCAACAATCATGTGTTACACTGTTGCTTAGTTAGATAGAATATTGGTCATTTATTTGATTCTTCAAACACATTTAGGATATATTTTAATTATCTTGTTTATTGCTAGTTTAGGAATAGTTTGCTATTCTTTATTCAGATGCCTTCTCTTACAACATGTCGATATTTGTATATATGCATTTTTTCCCAGGTTTTTTCATCATGAACATTGAAGGATAATTTGTCTTTAGTACATGTATTTATACAGGTATCAGTTACTATATTGCTGATACAATTATAGTATATATTTTTGATTTATGATTTATTACTATTATGATTGATTATATTCACTATATCCACAATTTATGTTCTTGTCCATATATGTATTAATGTTTAATATGCACCTTTTTTAAGTCTTTTTATTTTTAGATCTCAGTGTATTTATGTGCCTCTAGGTAGTTGGGGTCTGGAGTTGTCGGTTCCCCTAAAAATGTACCCGGGAATCATGCCTGATTCTCAGATACATGTAGGCACATTGCCCTGGCAATATCTCCCCTTGAAAATGCTTGCGCAACTCACTGCTAGTTTTCCCTGCTTAAGCATAACCCAGAAAGGTAAATGGGGCAAAGGGATGAAAAGTTTCTCTGTAACTATAAGGGGGCTCTAGGTTAAGGGAGATACCCCAGTTAATACCCATGTAGCCCAGAACCTATATTGGGGTTCTTGGGTGCTCCAACCATAGATAAGGTTGTGAGGGGACTCTAAGAGTCCAGTCTAACTCCAGTAAATAGTATGTGGGGAATAAGGGCTGATAGAAATAAAAGTGCATCATCTTTCTATTCTATTCCCCACACCCAGAGACTTAGACAGGTATTAAGGTATATTTTATTAATACTGTAATAGTGCTGTATGTACTTTTGTGCACTGTAAAGGAGCTGGGACTTTCGGAGCCTATGTTCAGACAGACTGTCAGGGCTACCAAGTTGGTGCCAGTAAGTCTGCTGGACATCAGACTTCAAAGTAGCCAGAGGTGTGAAAGCCATTTGGGTGTCAGGAAAGGGCACAAGTACCCAAGTCCTGGGAACAATGGTAGTCATCCAGGCTGCCATTTGTTCTGCCAGACCTGTAGGAGCCTTACCCAGTGGGTGGCATGAGATAGCCAGGGACGGAGGTGGCAACCTTCGCATGTCTCTTGGCAATTTCAGATTTCCTGCTGGCCTGACTTTCTAGACCGGCGTGGCTCTGATTGGCTACTGGGAAAGTTCCCACGCACTGATTGGCTGTAGTATTTTGCAAATGAATCTCCAAATACTATAAGAAACATCTGAGCCAATCAGGTTTGAGATTTCCAGCGGTAGAAGTGTGGAAGGGATTTTCAAAGATGCTCTTGTGCGAATAGCAGAGCAACCGGCTTCGATTTCAAGCCAGGAACTTCTGCCCACCAGAGTCAGTTCTAATAATTGAACGTAGCGGTCGCAGCTGGGATTGCAAGCCGATTTTAGTTCTACGAGTTTGGTACTAACCCCCTGTCAAAAAGAGTCCAAGTTCTCAGAAGAGAAGGGAGCGGTGGTGTGTGGAACTTCACGCCAATTTGGGAACCAGAGGATTTCAGGCTAAGTCCCAGTCAGGGTAAAACTCTTATTTAGAGTTCCCTGCACCTACGAGAATCTAGTTTTCGATGCCCAGACCCTGTAAGGAACCGTGAGTCTCACTACCTTCTGCGTGCTACTGTCTTACCTCAGCCCACTATCGGGTGCTCCGCTCCCCCGCCTCCTGCGGCGCGTCACCTGGGCCATCTACCAGACGCTGGTCTACAGGTGTGCGCGCGTCACGTGCGAGAATTAATGCAGACTCCTCTGGTCCCACCTTCGTGTTGCACCCGCGTTGGGGTGTCACCGCCACGACACGTACACGCAGGAAGCACGCTCTACACGCGCAGGTACCGCATCACCAATCCCCATCAGTAAACCTTCCCACACCTGTCTATTGCACCTCTTCAGCCAATCACAGCAGGCGCTCCTGACGCACTCCCTCCCTCCTTGTCCTCATTGGTCCCAGTATGCCATATATGCTCAGCCGTCCTACTGCTTCATCGGTTGAGCAGAAACCTTCCTATGTGCAAAGTGTTCACTGCTATCTTGCCTCCAAAGTCTTGTCGTGCTTCCTGATCTTCTCTCCTGACCTTAGCTATTCCTCCAGACTCCGCTCTTCTGTTCTCCTGATCCAGGCTACGCACGACAATCCGCACCTCTCCATCCCGACCTCAGCAAAGTACCTTGACGATCCTCTCCTCTCCAATACTGACCTCGGCAAAGTACCACGACGATCCACCTCTCTCCAATCCAGACCACGGCTAAGTACATCCTACGATCCGCTACTCTCTAACACCAACCTCAGCAAGTATCTCTGACCATCCAGACCTCTCCTACCCTGACCCGGCTACCTCGACCAATCTACACTCCAGACGCGCCCACGCAGCTGTGGGTTGGTGTTATATCTAATCCCCACCTCGGCCTCGCGGTCACGCCTTGTTTGTGGTGAGTACTCCGTTACAGACCCCCAGTAAGTGTGCTTTTCGTCTGTATTTTGTGGTACACTGTGTGTATGCCTATTTAAGCGAATACATCACAATTTATTTCATTATCTTGTTTTGCTCAATGAATGATCCTTGTAAAAAGGTGTAAACTGCCTGGTCTCCCATGATAGTAACAAACACTAAACAACTATAGCAGCAGGTTAAGTGCACATATTCAAATGCTTCTGTGTTTTGCAATTCTTGCCAGCAGTGCACATTGGTGAATTAATTCAACAAAATGCAATAAACATATGAGAGTTAGTAAACTATATATACAGAAATGTATACAGATATTAAAATGGAGAAGAACTATTTGGGTCATAGGAAAAGCCAATGAAATGGAAGTTGTACTGGATAAACTAAGTAATCATCTTTCAACAACTATTCCAACATTACATTATCCTAAGTTACTGGGATAAACGTTTCAAATGCTAATCTAAAGCTAGTTTAATAATGGAATTCCCTTATGTCATTATAGTACAGATTACCATAGGGAATATTCAGTTAATCCTTCTAAACCAATTTGACTTGTTCAAAATTCTATATGTTAATCCATGCCACCTGACTCAGGCTAAAATTGTAATGCTACTGTATGGTGTTATTTCAAATGAAGCTTAAATCCAAAAAAGCCGATTTTATACTATGAAAGGAGAAGCACTGAACATACGGCCTACATTTACTGCTATCTTTGCATTCAGTATTGATGCTCCCAGTCCTCTATTTAGTTAATCTCATTATACTCTAGCCTTTCTACTAATTGTTTTTCAGTTGCTGACATTCTTTCATGCTGTTAAAACTAAAACCCCAATTCTTCTCCAATTTATTTTACATTTGAACCAGGGATTCTGTGTTGATGAGCCTCACTTTTTTTTTAGTTCTGGCAACACGAACACAAGAGCAGAATGGCTGGTGGGATCAGTATAAAGTACATGTCAACTTTTTAGTGTTGAAGGGGTCTGCGGTGGATAGTGAATAGTCCTTATAGCAATGAAAAGTTTAAAGACAACTAAAGATAAGTTTGTGGTTTCTTTTCCACTCCGAGATAACCTGAGATAAGACGTGAGAGTCATCTAATTAGCAGCTATTTGTGTATGCCTCTGTAAGAGAGGAACACCACGATGGTTTTAAGAATCATGGTGTGTCCTCACATTTTTGAAAAGGACACAGCAAAGAATTGGATTGCCTAACTAGCAAAGGTGTCGAGCATGTCGCCCCGAACAACAGAGGTGGAGACATGTTTCTAGGGTTGAGACAAAGAGAGAGTTATTGGATTCACTCATTGAACACCTGTCCCTGTACGGTTTAAACGTAGAAATTGATCTAGCTGCTTTTTTACAATAGTGTCGCTCCCGATACTGTTCTATACATGTTTATCACATTTTAATATGTGTAGAGCGAGTAACATATGGTTTAGTATTAACACATTGTATTGGTTAGTGCTTTGTATTAATATTTATATTTTATTAAACATCCATATTTTACAACGTCATTGGAACATTCTAATGACGGATTCAGACCTCAGGCAAGCACTTGGTGACAGGGTCAGTTTGACCTGTCGCCGTGCGCCGAATCTGTGTGATAAATTGATCTGAAGCCACTATATGCCCCAGGTTGGTCCCACTTTTCTTTCAACTTTTTCTAAGAAGGGTTTCTATAAATGCAGCAACTGCTCAGCAAATTTATGAGACAAACCGAATCTTTTGTCAATTCTTCAGCGTCTCGTACTTTCAAAATATATCCCTTCCTCAATTGCAAATCGAAAGGCATTGTGTATTATCTCACCTGCCCTTGTGGTCTGATCTAAGTAGGTATGACCACAAGGGAGGTGAGGTTCAGAGTACTTGAACGTACACAAAATACTCGCAATGCCCAACGTGATCTAGATGAATTAAAAAAAATTACAACAGTTGCGAGACATTTCTTTAAACATCATGGATCTGACCCATCATTCCTATCTGCATGGGTGATTGACAAGGTCACCCTCGGTATTCTTGGGGGTGATCTTGAAAAATCGCTGCTGCAGAAAGAATGCAGGTGGATAGTCCAACTGGATACTATAATACCTAGGGGTCTTAATGATTATTTGGGGTTTGCCATGTTCCTTTAACTAATTAATTTTTTCATGGTTGGTTTGTCTTCCTCTTGTCTGTGTATTTGTGATTTTGTATTTACTCCCCCCCCCCCTTTTTTTCTCCTGTTTATTTATTTTTTTAATAGTTTTTACTTCGTCTGTGGCTGTGCAGTCCAACGATTGTTCTGAGATTCCAGTCCTGGCAGTATGAGGTTGACAACTCGTGGATTTACTTCTGCAGCAAGATTTTTGGATTATCTGGATGTGACTCACCTGGTTTACATACTGTGTGATGCTGCAATACTGTAATTCATGGTTTAGATGTACCGTTTATCAACACGTTGGTTCCTGTTTAACACTTTCTGGATTTTTTTAATCTATTTTGGATTACGACTGTTGAATTTTCAAAATAAGGATATCCGTCTCTACACTAATAAATTCTGTATAGAGACAGTGTGGAACAGGGCATTTACTAACAATGGGCTATTGCCACTTTATTCCAGTTAATATTTTATACACTATTTTGCAGTATTTGGGTCACCATAACACGTTTTAGTGTGCCTGTTATTATATTAACTTTAGCGTAGTTATAATGATAGTATCTGTGCAATGTTTGTTGTGATTCTAGCACTTCACATTATGTTACTCCACCTACTTACATCTTATAGGTCGATGTCCTGACCATTGAGATCTTGTAGAATCCCCTGCTGCTTAACTGTACTAATTTTGTGTGACTGCACGCCTCCAGGCTTATGCCGGTTTTGGTGCAAATCTTTTGCCTCATTTATTATTTAAAGTCTGCTAGTCCTTACCTTTATCACCACTCCCCGAAGAAGTAAAGCGACGAAACGCTTGTTGGAGTGGGAGCTGGCGGGGGACCGCCTGTTTTCAATCAATGGGACCTGACAAGTCTGCTTATGCTATTGTGGTGACGTATTACGGACTATATACTGAAGCCAGGGTCACGTGTGATGTATGAATAGCTCCAGTTAGCTTTAACTCAGTCCCCTTTCCAAATCACGCCAAGTCCTATAATATTTCCTTCACTTTATTAGAAAAGCAGCAGTAAATACAGGCTCTTGTGGATGTTATATAGTTGTGAGTTTGTAGTTAAGGGCAGGTAAAAAGAGATGGCCTTGCCATAAGAGGGTAACATGAAGGTACTCACTCAGCCAAAGTCAGGAATGAAAAAGAAGTGTGGGGGAATCTGGGTAACAGGAAAAGTCTTGGGACAGACTATCTGTCAGCAAAACAGGGGGGAGGGCAGAATAGCCAATTCTTGGAGAGATTTCAGAGGCTGCTGTAGCAACTCACTGATTACATGCCCAGAGGCAGGGATGGCAACAATGTAATATATCACACAGGCACAGTGTGTGTGTGTGTGTGTGTGTGTGTGTGTGTTGGTGTGTTGTGTGTGTGTGTGTGTGTGTGTGGGTGTTGTGTGTGTGTGTGTGTGTGTGTGTAGCAGACTACGTGCAGCTGAAAATAAGAAACTGACAAGCAGAAGCTGTAAGGAAGGGGGGTTGAACAGAAAAGGCAAAAATGGGTTTTCTGTTCCAGGACACTCCCCGTCTGGTATCTGGAGATACCACTATATTGAATTATGTGAAACATATGTAAAATGCAAACAAAACATAACGTAATAATGCAAGGTTCATGTCCACATAACGAGGTGATACCGGCCGGTATCACTAGCTTCAAAGTCCTTTGGCAAAGTCTTTTAGCAAAGGATGTAGGGTGGATGCATCGCCCCAGGTTAGCTGGTTGCACCACAATGTCTTTGTGCAAAAGTCTCTGGCACTGTTTAGTGTTTATTTGTAATCCTTCACGTGTCCCAACGAAATTGGTTCCGCAGTCGGGGTGTATTTGTTTGACTGGTTCTCTGATAGCAAAGAATCTTCTGAGGGCGTTTCTGAGCCATACATTCATGAGTAACACGGATACTTGAGGCCTTATCTCCGTGTCCTTCTCGAGTTCAACGTCGTCGACTGGGATTAACAGTGTTTCCGCGGATTTGCTCTTTGCTGTGTGCAGTGGTGAGAGATGTGGGTGAGTAGGGGCGTGGGATCTGAAGCTGCTCTAGGATCTTCAAAGAATCCTTCCACGTTTCCCACTCTTTCCGTCTTTCTGGAGGTAGTGGGGTATCCCAGTCCGCTTCTTGAAGGGCATTTCTCTGAAAAGAGACTTCCCTTGTATGGTGACTGGAGCCACGAATCCCAGCGGGTCGTAAAGACTATTGACCGTGGACAGGACCCCGCGTCGGGTGTAGGGTTTTCCCTCAATGGACACCTGGAATGTGAATGCGTCTGTTTTGAGATTCCAGCGGATCCAAGTTCCTAAGGTCGCTTGCGTGGTCGTCTCTTGTTGTCTGGAACGCTGTGCACCCTAAGTCATCGGTGCATTCCTCTTCCACGAGAACATCTCCATGTATTTTGGTGATATGCCTTTGTGTCTCTTTGTTAACTGCCCTCAGGAGGTTGTTTTCTCCCTGGACATGACGAAGAACAGTCTCTTTTGTCCGTGTAAATCCTTTTGTGAAATGTCTCTGCGACTGTCTCTTTTTAGACGTGTGAGAGGACACTCTTTTTGCCCCTGTAGTTTCACCTGCAGGGTGCTATCTTTTGCGGCTTTGCCAGCTGTGGCGGTTGGCTGCTTTGCCACTTGGTATTCTGCCATTGCTCGCAGGAGGACCGTCCGATCGTTCATTGTCTTTTAGATGATCCCTTTGTCGAGCACCTTCAGGAGGTTACTTTCTTCCTTCAGTGGAGTCGACTCATCATCCTTAGTTGTCTGGACTACTAGGCATCCTAGGCCATTGTAACATCCCCCTGATGAGAAGATGTTTTTGTTGATCTGAGGGGTATTACCTTGTCTCTTCTCCTCACTTGGCCCTCCTGTCACTTGGAGATGGCCAAGACATGGTTCGGAGAGGGATGTGTGTCCACATTCTGTTATCGCTGTTCTGCGGGCGTCAACATAGTCTGGTTCGTTCCCTTTTTCAATACACATGTTGCCCACTACCACCCATCCTAGGTCAAGCCTTTGGGCGAATGGAGCGTTGTGGGGTCCGTTGCGCTGTTTACGGACTTTGTGCACCCTCAGGATGTCCCTACCAAGCAGCAGCAAGATCTTGGCGCCTTGTTCTACCGGCGGGATGTAGTTGGCTATTCCACTGAGGTGTGGGTGATGGCATGCCACGTCTGGTGTGGGAATTGCTGTCCCTGTTTGCAGCCATGTAGTTGCACTCGTTGAGTGTGGGGAGAGCTATCTTCACTCTGTTGTCCACTGAACGTATAATGTAGCCATTTGCTCTTCTCCCTGTTGTCTCAGTTAACCCTGCACAGGTTCTGGGGGTGTAGGGGGAGGCATTGTCTTGTGCGTTGAATAAGTTGAAGAATTCCATCTTCACCAATGATCTATTACTTTGTGTCAGGAATCGGCATTCTCCACGCTCCTCACACAGAGCACTCCCTCCCCGCAGGGAGCCCCTGGACACACAAAACAATCCTGCCTTACCGGCCTCCACGGCTACCCGCCCCTGCTGCCATCGCGGGATCACTACCCTCAACGATTCCTCTGTACAGCGCCGCGCGCGCCCACGCCCTCCTGCACGCACACCTGCACCATCCACTGGCTCGGTTCACGCGCGTACATGAGTTACGGAGCATGCTCAGTCTGCACACTCTTCTTCCCGTCCCCCGGACATCAGGCTCCGCCCCCGCACACTGCACGAGCATACTCAGGTTACCAACAAGACTCACCTGGCCTGTTATGCCTGCACCAATCTGCAGTGTCTCCCTGTAGCTCTTCCTGTCCCGCCTCAGTTCCTAATTGGACCTTCCTGCTTTATCTAGCTCCTCTCTGCTCTCAGTCTTTGCTCGACATAGTCTCTGTATGGAAGTACTTCTGGATTCTCTCAGTGTTTTCACAGGTTCTGACGCGGCTTGTACGACTACCCCCTCTGGCTCTTGATCTCGGCACTCCTTGGACAACGCTCACTCTGGTAACCCCTTGAACACGGCTTGGACTACGACCTATCTCCACTCTCCACTCCCTGACCTCGGCAAGGCATTCATCACTCTATCTCTACAACCGGTACCGGCAAGTATTGTTTACCTTACTACACCTGGCCTGGCAACGCTTGATACCACACTCCGGACACTCTCCCTTTGCTGCGGGTGCGTGTATTACCACTTCACCCTTCAGCTCAGGGGACGGGTCTGGTCTGCGGGCAGCACCGGCGTAACATTATGTCGAGCCCACAAGACGCAGACCAGACCGAACTACAGCAGTTTCTCTCTAATCTGCTTCAGCAAAACCAGGCCATGGCGGATCAAATTGTGGCACTTACACGCCAGGTCGCAGTACTCTCAGACAGGGTACCGACCGCGACCCCGCCGGATGTAAGCCCCCACTCCGCAAGCGCAGTTAGCAGCTCAGATGTAAGGATTCCTCCCCCCAAGCCTTATGCAGGTGAACCGCAAGATTGTAGGGGTTTCCTAAACCAGTGTGAGGTGCAGTTTGAAATGGCCCCCCATCTCTACAATACTGGACGCAAGAAGGTAGCCTACATTTATAACCTCCTCACTGGCAGCGCCCTGGCTTGGGCTTCCCCGGTTTGGGAGCGACGTTCTGACCTTACCCAAGATTACCTGGCATTTAAAGCAGAGTTTCAACGGGTATTCGATTCCCCCGTTCGTCGGGAGATGGCATCTGTTTCTCTCCTCCAGATCACTCAGGGACAGCGGATGGTGACACAGTATGCTGTGGAATTCTGGACTCTAGCAGCCGAGACTAACTGGGGACAAGAAGCTCTCGTCTCCGTATTCTGGCAAGGCCTGGCAGATCCCATCAAGGACAAACTCTCTCGCCAATCCAGGTCGGATCAACTGGAGGTCCTGATTGATTTGGCCGTCCGAGTGGATCAACGCATCCAGGTACACCGCTCAGATCGTCAGCGCACTCGCTTCCATAACTTTCAAGTTCCGTTCTCCAGTACTCTCAGCAGCACTCCTGCTCCCCCAAGTGCTACCACACCTCTTTGTCCTGCACTGGAGTTGCCAGAGCCAATGCAATTGCGGGTACAACGCATCCGCACACTGATACGGCAGTTCCGCCACGCCGGGGGATTGTGTTTCTACTGCGGATCCATGGAACATCTGGTTCGGGGTGTCCACTGTGTCCGGGAAACGGGAACACCCAGTGAGTACAGAGGGTCTCTCTCTGGGTGTAATGTCTCCACGTCCCCTTCATAAAGATGAACTCCCTAAGAAACTTACATTTCCAGTCTTCCTTTCAGGCGATAAGTTCAAGACTTCTACCGCCGCTTTCATTGACTCAGGAGCTGGAGGAAAGTTCGTGGATCTTGAATTCGCCAGGGTAAACCGCATACCACTAGTGAGAAAGAAGGTTCCCATCGCACTCGTCGGTATCAATGGACGTCCTCTACCCCGGCCCACATCTCCTTAGAGACGGCTCCCTTACTTCTGTCTTCACATCTGCACAAGGAGACCGTAGTTCTCGTTGCCATTCACGCTCCTGGGATACCCATCATCCTTGGTCTTCCTTGGCTACACCTTAACAATCCTCTCATTGACTGGACTTCCTCCGCTCCCATTTCCTTGAGGCCGAGGTCAGGCGAGACTCATCAACTGCTGGCCAATACCTCTGTTCCCGAAGTTATTCTACCTTCCATTTACCATCAATTCCGGGACATTTTCAATAAGGTACAGTCAGACCTCTTGCCGCCACACAGGACTTACGATTGTCCAATCGATCTAGTACCTGGTTACTCCCTACCCAAGTCCAAGACCTACCCCTTGTCGTTACCAGAATCTCACGCTATGGATAAATATATCCAGGAGAATCTCAAGAAAGGCTTTATTCGTCACTCCAATTCCCCAGCAGGGGCTGGGTTTTTCTTCGTCAAGAAAAAGGACAGGTCGTTGAGGCCTTGCATCGACTACAGGGGTTTAAACCAGATAACTATTAAAAATCATTACCCCCTTCCCCTTATTACCGAACTGTTCGATAAATTACAGGGGGCCAAGATTTTTTCCAAGTTGGATCTGTGTGGTGCGTATAACCTGGTGCGCATCAGGACGGGGGATGAATGGAAGACGGCCTTCAACACGCGTAGTGGACACTACGAATATCTGGTAATGCCTTTCGGCTTATGTAATGCTCCCGCTGTCTTCCAGGATTTCATCAACGACGTCTTTCGTAAGGTACTCAATATTTTTGTTATTGTATACTTGGATGATATCCTGATTTTTTCCAAAGATCTCCAGGACCACATACGCCACACCTCCTACGTCCTTTCCCGTCTCCGGGAACACCATTTGGACGCCAAACTGGAGAAGTGCACCTTTCATCAGACCTCTACTCCGTTCCTGGGGTACATCATTTCCGATGAGGGGTTTATGATGGACACCGGTAAACTTCAAGCAGTCACTGAATGGCCAAGACCCAACTCTCTCAAGGCCATACAACATTTTTTAGGGTTCGCTAATTATTATCGTAAGTTTATACAGAGTTTTTCCACCATTGTGGCACCCCTTACTGCGCTCACCAAAAAAGGAGCTGATCATTCTGCTTGGTCATCCGAGGCCATCTCCGCCTTTGAGGCACTCAAGGAAGCCTTTATATCCGCACCTATTCTCCGTCATCCCGACATTGAACTTCCCTTCGTCCTGGAGGTCGACGCTTCTGATTGCGGCGCTGGTGCCGTTCTTTCTCAGAGACCCACGCCCCAAGATAAGTTACATCCCTGTGCATATTTTTCCAAGTAATTCTCGTCTTCCGAGAGGAACTATGACGTGGGTAACAGGGAACTTCTGGCCGTGAAGATGGCTCTTCAAGAGTGGAGACACCTGCTGGAGGGGTCGAAAGAGCCGTTTACTATCCTCACGGACCACAAGAACCTTCTTTACATAGAGAATGCTCGACGCCTTGGTCCACGACAGGCTCGTTGGGCCCTTTTTTTTTTCCCGATTCGATTTTCACCTTTCCTATATCCCCGGGACCAAGAACGTTAAGGCAGACGCACTCTCCCGAATACATTCTTCTGAAGAGAGGCCAGAGGAATCTTTGGAGACTATCCTTCCGCATGAGAGGATTCTCGCCACGTCTTCTTTTAAGAATCTTGACAAGATTTTGCACTCCCAGAGACGCATTCCCAAGGACTTGGTCGTTCCCGACAACAAACGCTTTGTACCTTCCAAATTTGTTCCAGAGGTCCTATCTTGGGGTCACTCCTCTAAATCTGCAGGTCATCCAGGTTTTAAGAAGACTACTGATCTCATTCGTCGGAATTTCTGGTGACCAAGGATGTCTCAAGATATTCTGGAGTTTACCCGCGCCTGTCCCACGTGCGCTCAAAGCAAGACTCTCCGTCAAAAGCCTCAGGGTTTTCTGTTACCCCTTCCAGTTCCCGACCGCCCCTGGTCCCACATTTCTATGGACTTCATCGTGGAGTTGCCCAGGTCCAGAGGAATGAACACTATCTTGGTGGTCGTGGACAGGTTCTCAAAGATGTCCCATTTCATTCCACTTAAAGGATTACCCACCTCCCCCGCCCTTGCTGATATCTTTACGGAGCAGATTTTCCGGATTCATGGGATCCCTTCGTCCATTGTTTCTGACAGAGGTTCTCAGTTCGTATCCAAATTTGGGAGAGCTTTCACAAAGAGATTGAGCATCTCTTCTTCTTTCTCTTCCGCCTATCATCCTCAGTCCAATGGACAAACGGAGAGAATCAATCCCTGGAGAAGTACCTGAGATGTTTCATATCCGATTTCCAGGATGATTGGGCTCAACTCCTCTCTTGGGCAGAGTATGCCGTCAATTCTGCCAAAAACGAGTCCACTCGGGAGTCGCCCTTCTTTATAAATTATGGGTTCCACCCTCCCTGTCTTCCCATCTCCAACATTCCTTCTGGAGTACCAGCCGTAGATGAACGCATTTCTTCCCTCCAAACCGCATGGTCCAGGATTCAGTCTACCCTTCTCAACTCCTCCCGCAGGTCGAAACTACAGGCCGATCGTCGTCGTCGTTCGGCGCCCAGTTTTAAACCAGGGGATTTGGTATGGCTCTCCTCTAAGAATATCCACCTCAAGGTACCATCTCCTAAACTGGCACCCAAGTTCCTAGGTCCCTTCCCTATTTGTGAACAAATCAATCCCGTGGCATTCCGGCTCCAACTACCACCCAGTATGAAGATTCCCAATGTCTTTCATGTGTCCCTCTTAAAACCATTTATCTCCAGTCACTTCTTTCCGGATCAGACTCGTAAACCGGATCCCATTACTGTACAAAATAACGAGGAATACGAGGTTCACTCTCTTTTGGATTCTCGCCTATCCAGGGGTCAGCTCCAGTTCTTGGTGCAGTGGAAGGGCTTTGGCCCTGAAGAGAGATCCTGGGTTCCTTCCAAAGGACATTCATGCCCCGGCTCTTCTTAAGTCCTTCAGGAAAAAGTTTCCAAGAAAGGCCGTTCCTGAAGAGGGGGGTACTGTCAGGAATCGGCGTTCTCCACGCTCCTCACACAGAGCACTCCCTCCCCGCAGGGAGCCCCTGGACACACAAAACAATCCTGCCTTACTGGCCTTTACGGCTCCCCGCCCCTGCCGCCGTCGCGGGATCACTCCCCTCGGCAATTCCTCTGTACAGCGCCGCTGTACTTCTGGATTCTCTCAGTGTTTTCACAGGTTCAAACGCGGCTTGTACGACTACCCCCTCTGGCTCTCGATCTCGGCACTCCTTGGACAACGCTCACTCTGGTAACCCCTTGAACACGGCTTGGACTACGACCTATCTCCACTCTCCACTCCCTGACCTCGGCAAGGCATTCATCACTCTATCTCTACAACCGGTACCGGCAAGTATTGTCTACCTTACTACACCTGGCCTGGCAACGCTTCATACCACACTCCGGACACGCTCCCTTTGCTGCGGGTGCGTGTATTACCACTTCCCCCTTCAGCTCAGGGGACTAACACTTTGATTGTCGAGGATTGCATACATCCGAATAGCCTTCTCATGTTGTCCCTGGGGGTGCACTGTGACAAGGCATATTTTGGAGCAGGACCTTTTGTCACATCCTTATCTGCAAACCTCGGTGTACTGAGACGTGACAGATGTTGGCTCTCCTTCTCCTTCCTCCCCGCCATGCTCCGCTATGGAGGATGGGTTGTTGAGTTGTTAGAGTGTCAGCGCCTCTGGATGTAGAGATGTTACGTGCTTGTCGCTTTTGCACACTGCACATTTGATGGCCTCTTTACAGTCCTTGGCTTGGTGAGTCGTGGAGTTGCAGCACCTGAAACAGACTCCGAATTCTCAGAGTAACTTCTTGCGTTCCTCTAGGGACTTCATCCTGAACCCAAAGCATCTGTTAAGTGGGTGTGGCTTCTTGTGTATGGGACATTCCCTGTTTGGGTCCCTTGGTTTCTTGTCTCTGGTGACCGACTGGTCGGGAGTTGTTTGGGTCGTGGAGGACATGTCCGTCCTGTGGACCGAGATAGGCATTCTAGCATTACCGTATCTCGCCGCTGGTCTCTCATTCCTCAGGTTGCTTGCACTGTGTGTGGTCTGTGCACCTAAGATAAAACTGGGATCGTTCCTCGTCTTTGCTGCTTCGCGGATGAAGCTCAAGATGAATGAGAAGGGAGGGAAGGCAACTTGCTTCTCCCTTTTGTATTTGGAGCATTGTGACGTCATCTTTCTTGGAGGTTGTAGGGTAGCTTCTCCAAGATGGGTCTCACTCCGCGAGCTGACTCTAGGACGCTGAGACCTGTTAGGGATTGGTCGGTTCTTGAAAACTCCAGCTCCTGCAGCAGATCCCCGAGTTCTCGTAGCTTCGAGTAGTCCTTGACTGTGATTCTAGGGAAGTTGTCGACTCTTTTGAAGAGCGTGTCTTCGACCGCTTCGGGGCTACCGTAGCATTCTTCTAGTCTTTCCCATACTTGGTCAAGACCTACTTGGGGGTGGTTCACATTTGCTGTCCTGAGTCTCTTTGCATGTTCTATGGATTCTTTCCCCAGCCATTTGGTCAGCAGGCTGAGTTCTTCCCTTGAGGAGAAGCCCAGGCTCTTGATAGCATCTTTGAATGCGAACTTCCATATTCGGTAGTTCTCAGGACGGTCGTCAAAGTTGGTATGTCCTGTTTGCACCATGTCACACCGGATCATGTACTTGCCCATGTCTGTCAGGCCTGATGCATCGGCGTGGTGGTCGCGTTCTGAGGTAGTTGCTGGGAGGGTCCTTGCGGTCGCCCCTTCCTTGGCGTGGACGTGTGATGACTGCTGGTCAGTTTGAAGGGCTGTGTTTTCCCGTGTGGGTGTACCTGGATTGCGAGCCTGTTGTAGTGCATCCGTGTGTGCGCTTGCGTGTGGATCACTGTTGCGGCTGTGGCTATCCCAGGCAGCGTGTACCCTTGAAGGAACAGCGTCTTCTCCACGTGGACCTAGCAAGTCTTCGGTGTCTGTGGAGTCACTCCCGTCGTGTTGAGATGGTGCGCTGGTGTTTACACTGAAGAGGCTCCTTACATAGTCCTCAGTGCGTTGGACTGGGCCCTCTGAAATTATCCGTCTGTATCGTTGCTCCCTGCCGTCCTGTTGCGCGGCTGCTTCTAGGACTTCAGCTTGGGCTATGGCGGCTCCCTTCTCATCATTAAGTGCCTCTAGTTCCGCATCAAATTCGGCTTTCCTACGCACAGTGGTTGCGGCGGTGGCAGCGGCAGTGGCGGTTGCGGCGGCCGTGGCTGCAGCGGCGGCACTGGTGGTGGAAATGCGGCTGCTGTCTGCTCTTGCTCTTTATGCGCTCTCTCTCTGCCCCTATGGCTGCCTCTTTCCGACTATATTCAGCCCTAGTGCGTGTGGATCTGCGGTGGCTCTCTCCTTGGTAGCGTTTGCGCTTGTGCTGGACGCGTTAGATTGCACGGATTTTGCTGACCTTGATGAATGTCTGGATGTGCTGGAGCGCTGTGATGCAGTTTCCAGCAAAAGGTCCTTTCTCCTACTCTCAGATAGTCGTTCGCACGCAGCTGTCGCATGTCCGGTCAATGTTACTCTGTAAGTCTCTTTCTTGCAGGCTTTCGCCGGTGTTGGCCCTGGTCAGGTAAGTGATGTATGTCTCTGACAGCTCTTGGTAGCATGAGTGATCAGTCCTTAATTGCATTATTGCGTGCTCGAGCTGCGGTGCGTAATTGCCAACGCTAGTAATATTGCGGATTCCCAGTGTGTTTTTTTCCCATGCCTTTTCTAATTTGGCGCGGTGCGCTTCAATGTCAGCCTCATATTTTTTGCGGGCCTTTTGTGTCAGTGTCACTGTCCGTTTAGGCCTTGCGTCTGCCTGCGCCTGTTGCAGTTCTGCAGCGTTCTCTGTGTCTAAGTGATCACTCTCCTGCGTTGTGTCTGGTGGGGATCTGACTTTTGCCATGCTGCAGGTGTGTGCAGTCCTTTAGCCAGTGCGTGTGGCGTGCGGTCTGTTACTTGCATCAGCGATGGGCGACTGTCTCAGATGATGCCGAGTGGTGTCCTGCAGCGCTCAGCATAGGGGTAGCTGTACTCACAGGTGTCTGGTGGCTCTGACCCGTGCTCGGTGGGTGTCCGGCGGCGTGGCCCTTGGTGGAGCTAGCCGTGGGGATGTGCACATATATATATATATCTCATACAGGTACATTTATTACCTTTATTGAGATCGTATCTCTAGAATTGTTCCCTGTTTTCTAAATATTGATCTATCAGTCATCAGTGTTGTTTATTGTGTCCATCCTTATTACTGATTCAATTCCTGTATATGAATTATTTTCTGTTTTGCTTGACTGATACCGCATACTGCACCGACACACTTTATTCGAGCAAATACCCAGTATGTACCTGGCAGATACCTGGAATGCGCCGCTCCTCACCTCTGACAAGCCCCGTTGCGTTTGCCTTCCCAGCCTGGGTTCATGCCTGGCTGACGGGCGGCTGATCTGTTAAATGATAATGATTAGGATTTAATAGGCTGCAATGCTTCGCGTGTCTACCAGATGGCATAAATTCATGAATTGTAATGCAGTATATATATATATACTGTGCAGTATTGCAGCCAGCAGGAATAAAATGCTTCAATCCCTGCTTGGAAAATACCTCAATGCACTCGGGCAGAAAACAGTCACAAACCTCAATACACCCGGGTATACCCGAATTCGTGGGACTAGCCGAGCTCGAATAAAGTGTGTCGCCAGTGTATGCATATAAGATATCCTGTATGTTCTGTTTTATACATAGTAGAGGAAGATAACTCAGTGCACTACGGATTTTCAAACTAATTTATTCGTCAATTGACTGAATAAATTAATTTGAAAATCCGTAGTGTCCTGAGTTATCTTCCTCTACTTGCATTCTGGGTCACTGACAGGTAATCCCTGAACCAGGAGCACCGGTAATTGTATGTATTTCATTTCAATTTTATGGTGTGCCGCTGTAAGAGACATGTTCAGAGGTATGCAATGGAGACTGTTTTAAGGTGAAATTAAAATAAGGCTTTATTGTGCCTGTAGCTTTAAACACAGCAAACATGTAAATCAGCAAACAAAATCCGCTCCACCCTGGAGTATATATACACTTGTGATCCAGTTCTCTTTAACTGCGTGGTTAGCACAGCGATTCACCAGCCAAATCATAGAGACATTCATATATATATAGATAGACATAGATAATAGTCTTATAAGAAAAGTCTTATCTGTTAGCTGGGTTGCTGTAGGGGAAGCTTCTCTGCTCTCTTGGATCCGCACCCTTGTGTGCTAAGGCAATGTCCAGCTCCAAGTTTAGAATCGTGTCCCCTTATGTCTTGTTGTCAGCTTGCCGCTCAAGACATCTGTCCTTCCTTGGTTCAGCCCAGTTGTGGACTAAGGAATCTCCCTTCCTGTCTCAGAGGCAGGCTTTTTCTAACACCTGTAATCAGCCAGGTGGTGTTAGTTAATTGCCTACCAGCAGTTAACCACCACACTGCTGGATTAGAGGCACATTTGTGAACAGGGATAAGTCCCCTGTTACATACCTCCCCTGTTTGTGGGAAGCTCGGGCTTGCCACGGCCAAAGCCCATCCTTCCACTCTCATTCGAGATATCTCTGTGACTTGAATGAGAGTGGATGGAGGAAGAGAACCCTCAGCCCCACTGGGATTGAAGCCCTTTCTCCAGTTTATTCGTGTCTCCTCCCGAAGGTGCTTGAGATCATCACTCCTCAGTCGCTTGTGGAGGACTTTTTCCAAGAATAGTCTTTTTACTGCATGCACGGTCATGAGATTTCCCTTGTGTTGGGTGCTCCTCTTATTGTAGGCAGACTGTATGGCAACAGTTGCAGAGCGTTTAAGAATAGCCCTTTGAGTTTTCTGCTCTTGAAGCTGTCTCTCTGCACTTTTTCCACTCAATAGTGTTGCTAGTTCAGCTTCTTTGCGATTGAGTTGCAATTCCACATCCACTTCCAGAGAATGTCCCATTTTTCAGCTTCATCAGCTAAGGATGCTTCTGGTTTTGATTCTGCACGTATACCTTTTTTTGTTGCCTGTTCGGTGACTGAAGGTTTAGCTAGTGCTTGTTTAGGTGGTTCAGACTTTGCAACCTTGTTTTTTAGGTGAGCGGTGCTCCCAGCTCTCACTGTACCCTTTTTCCTTTGGGTTTTTGTGGCTGTGGGATACTGATGCTTGGTCAGGTGGACTAAGGAATCTCCCTTCCTGTCTCAGAGGCAGGCTTTTTCTAACACCTGTAATCAGCCAGGTGGTGTTAGTTAATTGCCTACCAGCAGTTAACCACCACACTGCTGGATTAGAGGCACATTTGTGAACAGGGATAAGTCCCCTGTTACATACCTCCCCTGTTTGTGGGAAGCTCGGGCTTGCCACGGCCGAAGCCCATCCTTCCACTCTCATTCGAGATATCTCTGTGACTTGAATGAGAGTGGATGGAGGAAGAGAACCCTCAGCCCCACTGGGATTGAAGCCCTTTCTCCAGTTTATTCGTGTCTCCTCCCGAAGGTGCTTGAGATCATCACTCCTCAGTCGCTTGTGGAGGACTTTTTCCAAGAATAGTCTTTTTACTGCATGCACGGTCATGAGATTTCCCTTGTGTTGGGTGCTCCTCTTATTGTAGGCAGACTGTATGGCAACAGTTGCAGAGCGTTTAAGAATAGCCCTTTGAGTTTTCTGCTCTTGAAGCTGTCTCTCTGCACTTTTTCCACTCAATAGTGTTGCTAGTTCAGCTTCTTTGCGATTGAGTTGCAATTCCACATCCACTTCCAGAGAATGTCCCATTTTTCAGCTTCATCAGCTAAGGATGCTTCTGGTTTTGATTCTGCACGTATACCTTTTTTTGTTGCCTGTTCGGTGACTGAAGGTTTAGCTAGTGCTTGTTTAGGTGGTTCAGACTTTGCAACCTTGTTTTTTAGGTGAGCGGTGCTCCCAGCTCTCACTGTACCCTTTTTCCTTTGGGTTTTTGTGGCTGTGGGATACTGATGCTTGGTCAGGGGCAATACTTGTCCTTGTAGTACTGTAATCTCATCCGCGAGAGATCCCTGTTTTTTGAGTGCGTCTTGCAAGTCTCTTCTCAGGGAATTTATCTGCGCACTTTGCTTTCTCTGAGCTTGCTTCCACATTTTCATTGTATTGTGAAGCACTGTGAATTTCTTTGCTTGGGCCACAGCTACTTGTTTCAGTTTCTGGACCTTCTTGTGCTCCCTCTTGTGCCGAGTCACCTGGGCTCTAAGCTTGGCCTCTAGCGATGCTTTGGTGATGCTCAGGGTAGCCTTCAGTTTCTCATGCCACTTTGCGGGGACATACTGGGTAATCAGACGTTCCTGCAGCACTTTTATTTCTTTTTCAGCCTTCAGATTGTCTTCCTGCAGAGTTTGCTGCTTCTCCTCAGCATTCTGGAGGTGCGTACGTAGACCTTGCATTTGGTTCTGCAGTCGGTGCTCTACTTCAAACTTTTCCTCTTCCAAAAATGTATTTATTTCTTTAAGCTCGTACAGCTTTTCATTTTTTTTCCTTGACGTGGTCTGTCAAATGAGAATTCTCTTCTTTCAGTCTTAAATTTTCTCTTTTTGCAGTCTCTGTTAATTTCAGGGCCTCCATGTAGTCCTAAATCCATTTACGCACATCTGCTTTGAGAATGACAGTCTCCTGGCGTGAGATTTCCTTCTCTAGGTTGAGGGTCTGAAGCTCCTTCTGAGAGACTTTGAGATCTGTATTAAGATTGACAATAGTTTCATTAGAATTGTCCAGCTCGTCAGTGAGACTGCGTAGTTCCTTTCTGGAGACTTCCAGTTTTGTGTGGCCGCTGTTGATCTCATGCTGTGAGGCATCCAGTGCTGCACGAAGATTGTGAACATCTTGCTGAAAGACTGTAATCTCCTTCAGTGCCTCCTCATACTTCCGCTTCAGTTTAGCCATAATTTTATCAGATTGCCTAAGCTTTTCATCCATGGCGGTAATAGTAACATTTGCAGTATCTAGCTCAGTCTTGAGATCGTCCAATTCTGTCCTGGCCAACGAGTACATCGTGAGCACATTCTTCTGTAGCTCCACATTATTTTTCAGTAGCTCTGCATAACCATCTTTCTTCAGTTTCAATTGTTCCCGGAACAGATCACAGTCACGTCTGGCAATTTTCAGGGCATCTTCAGGGCTGGTCAAGGGATCGTCACTCACTGGTTCTGGCTCCGCTTCCCTAGGATGGTTGATTGAGGGTTCCTCACTGTTGGCACCGGACAGACACTTCTTTGGGTTACCCGACTTCTGCCTTGGGCCCTCTGGATATTTGGTCATTCGCATGACGAATCCTCCATTTTCTCTAGGCTGCAGGGCATCTCGGTCCCCCTTTTTCTCCGCGGGATCTGCGGATGTGTCTGTTCCTTCCATGGTACGTGAAGAACCGCTTTTCTTTTTCTTTTTTCGCCTTTTTGTTTTGGACGACTCCGTCCCATCAGGGATACTGGGATCTCCATCTTCATTTGAAATTTTAGCAGCTTCACTGGATCCACCATGCTTTTCTTGCAACTCCATTCACAGCTGGTAGTCCTATGCGGTGTGGCAGCCTTTACTTGCAGAATCAGTACCGCTCGTGGGTCACCATCTGTATTCACTGCTCCAGCACAATTTTTTTAAATTTTTTTTAAAGAAAATAATAAACAAAGCCTAGCTCCTTTCATTGGAGCGCTAACTCACTTCTTGAACCCTGACTACGGCTGGAAGGCAAAGCTTCTATTTCAACAACCATATTACACTTTATTGTGATAGGCAAGTAAGGTTTACCTGCTTCAGCACAGTCTCTCTCTCTCCTCTTGGAATCATGGAAAAGAGTCCATCTGTGGTTTTGTGGCTTTTTTCAGTGCAGTGTAGATTTCCTGCCTGGATGTGTATCCCTTTAATTCTGATCTCTGCTGCAGGCGAATCTTTGTTTTTGTTGCTCAGGCTGTTTGTAAAACTGTATGCAGGCAAAAAGCACAAAACAATTTCACAGGCAATCTCCAGGGCTCCTTTTAACTTCAAGGGCCACCTCTCGTCCCAACTTCTGACACCATATGGAAGAGACGTGTTCAGAGGTATGCAATGGAGACTGTTTTAAGGTGAAATTAAAATAAGGCTTTATTGCCCCTGTAGCTTTAAACACAGCAAACATGTAAATCAGCAAACAAAATCCGCTCCACTCGAGTATATATACACTTGTGATCCAGTTCTCTAACTGCGTGGTTAGCCCAGCGATTCACCAGCCCAAATCATAGAGACATTCATATATATAGATAGACATAGATAATAGTCTTATAAGAAAAGTCTTATCTGTTAGCTGGGTTGCTGTAGGGGAAGCTTCTCTGCTCTCTTGGATCCGCACCCTTGTGTGCTAAGGCAATGTCCAGCTCCAAGTTTAGAATCTTGTCCCCTTTTGTCTTGTTGTCAGCTTGCCTCTCAAGACATCTGTCCTTCCTTGGTTCAGCCCAGTTATGGACTAAGGAATCTCCCTTCCTGTCTCAGAGGCAGGCTTTTTCTAATACCTGTAATCAGCCAGGTGGTGTTAGTTAATTGCCTACCAGCAGTTAACCACCACACTGCTGGATTAGAGGCACATTTGTGAACAGGGATAAGTCCCCTGTTACAGCCGCATAGAGCTTGTATTCTGTTTTCTACATATACAGGTTATACTTAGTGTTTCCCATATTATGTATGGATTCACTTAGAGCCCATTCTCTATAGCTTTCTTAAATGCCATAGTGAGAAAGAGGAGGGGATATCCCCAACGTTGATGCTGCCTAAATACTGCAATGTTTTGAATGGCATAAATCAATACTGTAACACTAAGTTCATGAATTTAATGCCGATATATAAATAATAAAGGCTGTAAGACCATATAGTCCAACCAGGTGTGAAAGAGCTGGTGCAACAACCACCTCACCTGAGTCCACCGGGGAGATAACAGTCTGTGGATGGCCGCCCGTAGAGTGTATAACCCCCTGTACCTGGAGAACCGGGAGGTCAGATCTTCCTTCTACCCTGCGGGGGTGGTAACAGGGATATAAGGCCTGATGGTGATGATGGCGTCCCGCGTCTGCAGACACTCCCGCCTGCTCACCGGGTACCTGTATGACCTCCCGCGATGTTCCGGTCACACTCCGTACAGGGGTGGGGGGCCGAATCAATGGTCCAAACCTCCATGATGATACTCCTCACCCGACGTCCTCCTCCCTCGATGTAGATGGGTGGAACACCGTCACCACACTGGTCGGTCAAAGGTCACGCAGCTGCTGTGGAGGGAATCCTCACGATGTACAAGCTGCTGCATAGCCAATCATATCGGTCAGCGTGCTTCCATACCAGGGAGTTGAGCAAAAATAGAAAATAGGAAAGTAGAGCACTGCGAAAAAACAGTTTTTAATTTGTGTGTTTGTCACTTTGGCACATATGCCCAATAAATAGTTTATTTTTTGCCTCCAGCCCTTTTGTTTTTTCACAGTGCTCTTCTTTCCTATTTTCTATTAAATGCCATAGTGGAAGTTATTTTGATTGGACACACAGGTGCACCATTTGTGTTAGGGAAACAGGTGTCACAGATTACGTTTTTTTGAATGAGACACGTGCGTGTGGTTACCATGGCAACAGAAATAACTATTTATTGGCTGGTGGTGTTTATGACAATCTATCTGTTAATATTCCCCTGAGGAAGTGGGAGGAGTTCCTACGAAACGTGTTGGTTGAAGGAGGCGTGTGGCTGAGCTTCACCAAGTTGACGTAGATTTGATGTCATCATCCCCCGACTCTGCGCTGTTACCAGAGGGCGTCTCTGATGACGAGAACACCGGGCAGCACCTCCGCAGGAAGAGGACTTAACAGCTCTACCTAACACTGAGGAAAGGGGGCAGGAAGGACCTTTATGCCTTCCAATGCGATTTTAACTCCAACCAATTGTGTGTGCATTTTTTCATTGTGTTCTGTACAACTAATAAATTACCATACTGTATTTTGCCATGGGAAGTGTCTTGGGCTCTTACCTTATAGACAGTTTTATAGTATATTGATAGGTTTTTCCATTGAAAGTTAAATTTTTTGGTATGCAGATCCAATGTCTCTTTCGTCGATCCTGATTGCTAGGTTTAAAGCAGCATTCAATTCTACTCTTCGTATAGTTTTAGCCCTTACCTGAATCAGTGGGTTCCTTAGAGCAGTGGTGCGCAAACTGGGGGGCGCGCCGCCTTGGGGGGGCGCAAGATTATGTAGGGGGGGCGCAGGCTGCGTGCGGGGAAACCTGGGGGCGGGCAGAAGCTCCGTGCAGAGGCTGCTTCCAGTTCTCTGCTGTGTCTTGCAGAGGGGGTGGAGCCTTGCAGAGGGGGCGGGGCCTTACTGCGGGGCCTTCCCTGCACACAGACAAGCCCTTCTCCTCCTCCTGTCTTTTACCCGCCCGTTTTCAGCAGCACATGGGGGGACCGGAGCAGGTTTAGTTACTCCCTCCACTGTGTGTGTGTGTGTGTGTGTGTGTGTGTGTGTGGGGGGGGGGGGGGGGGGGGGGGGGGGGGGGGGAGAGGGAAGGAGAGTAATATAGGAGAAAAGGAATATAGTGTAAAACCTTTAATAAAATTCCTATCTAAAAACAACAGTTGGTATCCCACTCACATGTGTTGAATCGGATCAGAGCAGTTGAGAGTTTAAACTGAGTCTCTCACACTCATAGCACAGAAACGCCGGTCAACTGCACGGCTGGTATACCAGAGTCCTTCCGCATCACGTGTGACGGCTCCAACTCTCGCGAGAGTTCGTCTTCTACAATCCCTCTGTCACGGCTTCTGCTCTGGTGCCGGGGGTTTCTCTGCAGTGGGTCTCTGTCTGCTCCACCAATGCGCATGCCCTACGCGTTTCTCCACTTGGGCTTCGTCAGGGGCTACTTATATATATATATATACACACATACATATATACACACTTATATATATATATATATATACACACATACATGATGAAGCCACTGTACAAATAAATGGGTGAAGGGTGGTTATCGGGTCAGGGTGGCCTAACCCCTTAATGACTGTAGTGGTTAATAACCACTAAGGTCATTAAGGGGTTAGGGGACATTAGTTTGGCTCTTTTTTTTCTTGTGTATATTTTTCATCACCCCAGTGTATGGACGGTGAGGAAGATGATGATGGCTTTCATCGTGGGTGCCGAACAAGGGTGAGTACAAAATGTATTTATTGTATTTATTGTAATTAATGTATATTTAATGGGCAAATGCATTATTATCCATATGTGGATAATAGTAATTTTGCCCATTACTGTAGTGTATGTGTTAGGGGGCGGGGGTATTTTTTATAGTATTGTTTATTTTTTGGGGGCACACCATTGGTGCCGCAGGGCTGGGGGGACCCCCGGACGGCTGCAGGGACCCCCAGACACCCCTGCAGGGACCCCCGGGGACCCCCATAGTCCCACAGGGATCACCCGGGGCCCCCGTGGGGTCAGCCGGGGACATCCACGGGACTGTTGTATGGATAGTGTGTCTGCAAAAAGGTAAACAATAAATATTTTCTAAGTCCAGCTCCTTTTGTGCCTGCCTTTAGCTGGCGCGTTTGTTAGGCACGTTTTTTAAGGCCGATTCACTTAGCGCTGCTTAGTGAATCTCCTGTACTGGCAAAAAGCAGCGCAATAGCCTTATCGTGCGCATTTTGCGCGAGGGCTGAAAAAAACCCTTTTAAGAGCAATAAAGCGCAGTTATCACTGCATAGTGAATCTCACTGCAGCCTTATCGGTCTTAAAGGGTACTTTGCGCTCCCTGTGACCTGGGGCATGTCACCTTATCTCCCTATACCTCAGGTACCAAAAACATAGCTTATAAGATCCACAGGGTAGGGACCCGTGCCTGCAAAATGTCTCTGTAAAGCACTATGTAAAACATGCAGCACTATACAACATGTTATTACTATTATTATTAGATTTAATTATTAATGATACCCATAATCCAGATTTGAACTAATCTGCCAGTCAATAGCTCTAATTTATTGAGTTATCCAATAAACCCATGTTATTGGAACAGATTAAAGCAACAGTCCAAGCTGCCATGGTTATTTTATTTTTTTAAGATATTTTTTCCCCTTTAATATGTGCATCAATACAATCCACACAATGATAAGTAATTAGCAAAGTTGCCGATCGATTCGTTCTCCTTTGATCGATGAAGATTCAGCTCAGGGTTTCACTAAATGGCTGTCAGTGCAGCAGAAGAGGATAAAAGATGCCAAGTTCTGTGGGGAAGATCATGTTACCTGGCAGTCACTAGATACAATTGGTGCACTGCTAGAGAGAGGGCAGGGCTCAAAAACGGGTGTGCCAAAGCCTGTTTCAGAAGAGGAAGGGGATGTGACTTTGTAAATTGTTGCTATAGAAACCAAAAATGTGTATTACCTTATAATACATTCAAAATGTAATTCAGAGTTGTATTTAAAAAAAAGTACAGACCAGTTTTATTTTTAAAAAAAAAACACATGTAAGATATTGCTTGGTCTGCAGCTTTAACCAATCATGAAAAAGAAAAAAACTAAATCAGGATAGTTCACATACCCATGTCTTATGTACAGCTGCTCTGGAATATAATTTGTGATAACATTTTAAAAGCTTGGAACAAAAAAAATCCCATCTGGTGGTAATAACATAGATACAAAAAAGGTCTGTTCTCTCTTACAGCAGTATTTAATTCAAAATTCTATACAGTATGTGTTCTTTTAATAAATCAGTTTTGCAGTATTAGTTCATATTTAACTCATTCCCCCCGCCCACCCCCCCCCCGACACTTTCTACGCCATTTATAATGATTGTTAATGTGTTAAAGGAGCAATTCATGCAATATCCAACATATATTTTTTTAAATAAATCAGTTCTGTAGTGTTAGATAATACTTACTACATTATTATAATATCTATTTTTAAATTCAACTCTTACAGTAATGCCATTTTTAATTAGTATTAATATACTGAGCATCTTTTGATTTCTATAGCAGGTTTTTAGCCTAGCTCCCTAGCAGTGCAAGATCTTTGCTGTTTGTGATCATTTGTTGCCAATGTTCCCAGAAGTTTGAGCTGCAAACTGTAAGAATAGATAATGTTACTTTAGTAATATAAGAATACATTGTACGTGCTGAGTTACAATAACTGAAGGATTGATTTGAAACTGAAAGGCAGCCATTTAGTGAACCCTGGAAGCAGGATTGTTGCTCATCGATCATTGGAGAACAAATCGATCAGCAGCTTAGGTAATTCGGTTTCAACAAAGGTAATCAAAAGCTGCATACAGTATGTTAAAACAACATTTTTTTTAAGTGCTGTTTAGATTGCCTTTTTAAGCTTCCTTGGGTCAACTATTTAGGAAGCAACACAACTTCCTCTTCTGCATGTCCTGGGAAGCAGGATCTTCGCCGATCGATCACGGTCGAATGGATCGATTGGCAGCCAAGATAATTGCATTGCCGTAAAGACAAGAAATGGCTGCATTTATTTAAAAAAAAAAAAAAGCCAAAAGGAAATGCTTCTTTAAATTCATCTAGACAAGGCAATGTGTCCTGATAGGTTTAAAAAAAAACCTTTCTCCAAGATGCTTAGATGGATCAGCAAATCTCTGAAACATGGGATAGGTCAAGCTAAACAGTAGTCAACATCTTTGTCCATTAAAAGTCATCACTATATGTGAAAGAATGTTAGATTCTACTTACAGGACAATATTAGTGTATTGTGAGCATTTTCAAAGGCAAACAAAATTAAATAGAGATAATCTGCACTCACCAGTTTCTGTAGAAAGTCTTGTTCTAGTACTTCTTTTTTCAAATATCATGGCAAGAGATTTTCCTTGCAATAATGGCACATACTGAAAATTAAGAAGGACATGGTAAGTGGAACACATTAGAGAAATAGTACATTAACATAATATGTGTGAATAAAAAATGAGACGGCTTATTTGGATGACATTGTAATATCAAATATTTCTGGCCATATTTACTATTCCATACTTTGTAACCTTCAGGAACCTGATGTTCTATTCATTTAAATGTGAAATAAAGGGTAAAGAAAACAATTCCTTCTATATTTAAAAAAAAGAATAAATAAAGTAGAATCACATTGATGCGCACATTTGCTGGTATAGAAATAGATTATAATAAACATGTCACAAAAATGCATACAAATATATCCACTTGATTAGTGTCATAAGGTATCTTCTGGTGCCAGGCCGTTTTATGGAGTAGTGCTGCCTAGTAATGTGGACCTTAATCTTTAAGTCACTAACATGACAAAATATAGTTATAAATCAAACAGAAAAGAAATGTATTCTTACCCAGTGGGGCCACCGCTGGGGTATAAGGATAGAACATTTCAGGTCACTCACATGGAACCTTGTCAGCAAACAGCTGAGTCCATCTTTGACTCTACCTATAATCTTCGCAAGCTCTGGGTAGCAACCTTACAGCATATTCGCTTAAAGAAGTCATACTATGGCCCCAATTAAATTACCATTGTGTTTGCTAGGATATGTGTTTCTAGAGTTTCTTATTCTCTGTCATTTTAACTATTTAGAACTCAAATAAATACTTTCCTTCATATTGCAGATGTTAAATCTGTTTCTCACCTCTCCCTTTTGCTTTATTCTGCATTTTAGATCAGCCGCCACCCAGAGGAAGTGCTTTATTTCTTCAGCGGTGTAATTTTTCAGCGTTAAGAGGTCACGACCTTTCAGTTGTCCATGACAAAAAGATGGCCTTTAAAACAAAATCACAACATATATAACACCCTTTATGGACATATTTTTCTGGACAACAAACATATACTGTACAGGTCTGGAAAAATACCACTAAGATTCACCAGCCCAGGAAACAGTCATTAGTCATTGCATGTTATACACGAATTACTGCTCTACATTTAAACAAAGTCTAATTTTCTCCACGATAAACCATATAAATGGATATTCAAAAGACCATAATAGTGTTATAACTAACCCTACAGTTAGTACATCTTGGTTTTGTGAGTGCTGGTGCTCTCCCCAACTCGCCCTCCCCAACTCACTCCCCCTTACCCACACTGACCCCCCTTCACATTACCCACAAAAATCCCCCTCCCCATTACATTGCTCACACTGACCCCCCCTTCATATAACCCACCCTGACCCCCCCTGCACATAATCCACACTGACCCCACCTCCCATTCACACTGCCCCTCTTTCACATTACCTACACTGCCCCCCTCTTCACATTACCTACACTGATCCCCCCTTCACAGTACTCACATTGATCCCCCTACCCTCCCTCACATTACCAACACAAACCCTTACCTCAACAGAAGCCTGACTGTAGCTGAGCAGAGACTCTGAGGGTGAGTCCCCAGTCTTTACTGTGGTACGCACGCCCGGCAGGGTGGAAGACGCATGCACAGCGCTGCACCGCGATCTGCGGTCTGAGCAGAGAGGGAAGGTTTGCGACGGGAGGAGGTGTGGCGGTGGGTTTGCGGGAGCGTGGCCATGACGTCCCACGGCTGGTTCGCCCTCATTGGCTGAACCTCCGGCGGGGGCGTGGCCATGCCTCCGTCGCAAACACTAAACTCAAATTCCCATACCTGCCTGAAAACCTGTCGCGCACCGCTAGGGAAAGGTGCGCGACAATGTAGGAACTGGGACCGGAGGTACTGGGGGTGCGGGGCTTGATCGTACAGCGCACGCCGAGGCATGCGCTGTAGTAGTTAGTGGGACCGCAGCCTAAAGGGCGCGTGCTTTATGGTGCCAAACTGCAGTACGTGTGCAGGCAGCATGACTGTCACTTACCACTGGAGGCTTAATGTTCTCTGGTTCACATTGTTATGAATTTCTATTAAAAATGTATCAAGTTGGATCAATTTGTTGCAAAACAAAGAGCAAAACTTTGATCTGTGGCAATTTGTGCCAGTGGCATATGTATGAAGCTTCTTAAATTTGATGCAGATTGCTTAGGAGCAGAAGTTTACACATCAAAGAACAAGGAAAACTGGAGCCGTTTTAGGAACGGAGTTTGAAACGTCTCATTATAATATTGCACCAACTATCTCATCCCTTAACTTATTCTATGGCTCCTCCCCACAATTATTTTCCCCCAAGTGCAATCTAATGCACCCAGAAAAGCATAGGTGCAAAATACCTTGATACATTGATGTAAAAAGAAGGATGGTAAAAATGTCACCTTCACATCAATGCATTTTTTTTATTCAACATTTTGTTAGTACATAAACAGTATGCTGGGAGTTTGCAGACACAATCTATGCCTTATCTATTGTTCTGTCCCAGGCTCACTGTAGCTTAATGAGCAGAGTCAGGCAGCTACTGTAAACTCATCTCCTTTTCCAGCACACAGAGTCCTTCTTGAGTTTCTGAAAACTTTATTGGAGTACAGACAGATAACAAAAGGGGACTTAGGTGTAGCAGAATAAGGGGAAGGTAAAAAGACAAGGCTGTCTCAGGGGAGAGCACTGATGGAGGAACCACGAACAATGGCTGCTTGCTTGAAAAGGAAGGATACTTCACCAGACAAGCAGGAACTAGGGCAGGCCAAACCAAGTGTAAGGTGTTCCCTGGATTATACCAATCTGAGGGGAGAGAGGAAGGGGTTGCTAGACAACAGGCTAAGAATGCAGCTATGGGACTTACACAGTAACACAAACTAAGGGAAAGATAACTGCAGCCATAGGGCAAAGAAAAAACCCCATACAGGGGACAGAAAGTTTATGCTCTAACCAACAATAAACCAATAGTAACACATCATATGAAACTCGGCCCAAAGATAGGTACTATCCAATTCTCTGCCAAAAACATCTAAAATAATTCTGGCATCCATTTTTTAGGGATTGTCACAGTATCAAGGTGACTCTTTGGATGCTATTTCCTGTCCCAGAATCCTTAGCTTGTCTTATTGTCAATGTCTTTTGACATCAGAATGGAATTAACACACTGTCACAGGCAGTAGGAATTTTCAGAGAGAATTGCAGTAGAAATATAGCTACCACATGTTGTTCCAGTTTACATAGGACAATCCTGGTTTGCAAAGGTCTTTAGTAAAGCTCAAACAGGTCAAAAACAATCATTAACTGGATAAAAAGCTTTAATAAAGTCACCAAAACTATGTTTTCTTATGCATGAAGCATCCACATGGTACATTGTTAGTGCAGCTTCATGCTCTACTTTCAACACATTGCTGGCTCCCGTATTTCCTTTCCATGGTAAAGCTCTAGGTACAAAGGACCATGACCATGTAGGAAGATCCTGCAGGAATGTGGATAAATGCCCTTTCATATTGTAAGGAAAACTTTTTTTTTTTTAGTAGAAAGGATAGCACCTTTACAACAAAGTTAATGACACTGCTGAAGCTAAAAATTAGTAGACCTGCTTTGCAATGATGGAGATTAGCTGTATACATTTGTGACAACGTGGATAGAATCAGTTGGTTCTTCAAATAAAGTCATAAGCATCAACTTTAAAAAATAAACCTTTTCACAATATCAGAATCGTGAAAAACATGTAGTGTGAGATTTGTTACAGAATAGGAAAATGGCAATGCTCTAGTCTAAGTCACCACACCAGTGACATGTTTCATAGGACACACAGGTGAGAGCACAGAGATAAGACTTATCTATTATTATATTGGATATTATTCTTTACAAATTCATCGTTTCTGCAATAAAATGATAAGGGTGGAAAGAGAAGCACAACCTACTGTATGTACCTTATTGCATCAAACACTGCAAAATTTAAAAAAAAAAGACACATAAAATGCAGTGCACAGTTTAAATGAATTTAAGGCAAATTGTGCGTCAGTCACCAGAAAAATACAATGTGTAAAAATAAGACATTTAGGTGGATGTCTTTTTACGTTTTTGCAGATTTTTCTGTGTGTTTGCACCAGATGCAAGACACTTGTTAATCACATTTCTCACGTTGGATGAAGATCAGTTAACATACACTGGGCTAGCAACATTCCACAGTCAACTTAGTATTGGTTGACCTGAGGAAAAGAGAAAACTCTCGAAAGATTGTCTTAGAATATCAATTGTTAGTCCAAATAAAAAATAAAAAAGGTAACACCTAAAATTGATGTACTTATTTACTCTGCACTATCAACTTAAAATGTTACTTGTCACAAATCTTATAGAGAATTTATATTCAGTCCAACAATGCAAATACTTGTCTTTTGCATAATTGCACCTCGCCGCTTGACAGTTGGCCGTGATCACGACACCATCTTTAAATGTCCCATGTCGCAAGGCCATCCCTCATTGTGTATGGGCATGGGACATTTAAAGTTGGTGCATAGCACTGGCCGGTGCATGGGACTTGAAGCGACGGCCATCCGGGACACTGACAGGAGCAGCGGCTGTCCAGGATATTGATTTGAGAGGCGACCATCCAGGAGATTGATTTGAGCGGCAGCCGCGCCATTTGGGACATTTAAACATGGCGTCGAAGTTGGAGCACACATGGTCACTTTTCAAGTGGTGAGGTGCTTGGTGGTGAGTTGTGGTGTCATGGCAGCACCCAGGGTGGATTGGTCCAAGACTGTGCCTTTTGTACCTCTTGATTGAAGCCTGCATTAATGGACTGAATGTTATTCACTGGCACAATGTTTTTTTGGAAACAAATTATGACCTGGTGGAAGAATTTTAAACGTTTTAGGGTAAAGCTTGCAGGTAAAGGGTTGAAGATGTAATGTATGTTCACCCACTCCTCGACCAGCATCTTTACATGGGATGGGCCATCGTTACGGGCCCTGGATCAATCAAAAGGAATGTTAGATAAAATTACTCAATAAGGGAGAAAAGTCCAGGAGCACTAACCAAAGAAAAAGTATTGAAACTACAGTACAGCAAATATTTCAGCTTTCAATTAAGAAAAGGGACAGAACAAGCATATACTGTATTGCTTCCATGTTTATATACCAGAGTAAGCACCGGGAAGAGGTGAAGGCCCTGAGAGGGGACTGGCAGCATCAGATTGAAGAGCTGCAAACGCAGGTTGCTGAGCGCAAGATACAGCTCGCCGAGCGGGAGAAGGTGACCGTCCGACAGGTGGCCTGCCTGATGTTGCACCATGAAACCGAGATGGCTGATATCCACAAGCGGCTGGACTACACGACCAATGAGGGGGCCCGGCTACAGCTGGAGCTAGACAAGGTCCGGGAGGAGCACCAGCAGCTGCAGGTCCAAAATAAAGAAAGAGAGACAGATTTAAGCCTTGCTCTGAGTCTGCTAGGAGACGTAGAATCGCGACTCAATTCTAACGAAGATGAACTAGCAGCCGCACTGAGTGAAAGAAGAAAGGCAGAAGGACTGCTTCAAGACCTGAGGAAGGACCTGGAGTCTGAGTGTGCTGGCCGCAAGATGGCGGAGAAACAAAAGTGTGACCTGGTCAAGGAGCTTGAGGCTCTGAAGACTGAGCGGGACGCTATGTTGGACTCTACGGCTGACCAGCAGGAGGTTTCTCAGATGAAGCTGGAGGAAAAGCTTGCAACCCCAAGACAGACGTTTGGATTACTGAAGCAGTCCAAGGAAAAGGTGGCGGTAGAGATAAAACAAGGGAGGCACTCCAGGAAGCATGACCGTGATACCGTTGCAGAACTACAGTCTACTTTCCACAAGGCACGGAATGCGAAGGCCAAATTGCGATGCACTACCACAGTAAGAATCCAATCAAACTACAGTGCCCAGGGGAAACAAAGTGGATTCCTTGCCATGAGGGCAGCCACTGTGAAGAGACAGCCGCGAATGAGACGGAAGTGTGCCCGTGATCATAAGGGGAGAAAGACCGCACAGATAGTCCAGCAAATCTCCCAACAGAGTAAGTTAAAGAGTCAAGACAGAAAGGCCCAAGCCTATGAGTCTGCTGACCGTAAAAGGGAGGTGCCATGGGGTGTACTTCGGGTTAATAGGAATCCCGACCAAGTTGAAGTACTGAAGATAAATGGTGTGGAACCCAACACTGAAGGTACACTGAGGAAGAAAGGTCCAAAAGAGAAGGCCAAACAGTCACTGGCGAGTGTATGCAATGAGCTGACCGAGGTCAATGCTCTTCTACAGGATAAGGGAGACTCTGAGCACAAGAGGACAAGGACAACAATGCATCTTAAGGATTTACAGATCAAGGTCACAGCGTGGCGTAGAGCAGTGGTGCGCAAACTGGGGGGCGCGCCCCCTTGGGGGGGCGCAAGATTATTTAGGGGGGGCGCAGGCTGCGTGCGGGGAAACCTGGGGGCGGGCAGAAGCTCCGTGCAGAGGCTGCTTCCAGTTCTCTGCTGTGTCTTGCAGAGGGGGCGGGGCCTTGCAGAGGGGGCGGAGCCTTACTGCGGGGCCTTCCCTGCACACAGACAAGCCCTTCTCCTCCTCCTGTCTTTTACCCGCCCGTTTTCAGCAGCACATGGGGGGACCGGAGCAGGTTTAGTTACTCCCTCCACCCACTGTGTGTGTGTGTGTGTGTGTGTGTATATATGTAGAAATGTGTGTGTGTTTTGTATGTGTGTGTGTGTGTGTGTGTGTGTGTGTGTGTGTATATGTAGAAATGTGTGTGTATATGTATGTGTGTGTATATGTATATATGTGTGTGTGTGTGTGTGTAGGGTGGGTGTATGTAGAAAGGGGTGGGGATATGTTCGAAATGTGGGGTGTAGATGGGAGTGTGTGTATGGTGTGTGGGTGTGGTTGTGTGTGGTGTGTGTTGGCGGTG